>JZLH01S0151922.1:8387-45288 GCA_001188425.1 Eucidaris tribuloides
ACGGATGTGTGGAGTTGTGATCGTGCGCGCGTGTGTGTACATGGTATGTTTGGATGTTGATGTATTTGTGATGTATGTTTTCACTTTTTTTTTGTATGAATTGTGTGTGTATGTACATGTATTACAGTAGGCAGTAACGGTGTTAGGTCTAAAGCGTACATAAGTTTATTTTCTATTGACTCTGCCTAACATACCACAACATAATTGCGGACATAAAGTTATTGCCCATTGAATCATCATTATAAAGGCGGCACAGACATTGAATTTTTGCCGCAAGCGATCCCAATGTCTTTTCTATCAAATGAGCGAGGGACTTTACATGTGTCTCTGCTTGTCTGCCACCTGTTATTGTTTTTGAATATTGTTCAATTAAAATGAGGTGATGGGAGGGGGGAGGAGAAGGCAGGGTTTCTGAAACTTTAAACGAGCTTGCAGTTTTCACAAGTGCACCTAGTCAGCGGGCTCAACACTAGCACTTGCCCCGCTTGCCTGGGGAAAGCTAAAAATAATTCACGTCGGGCAAGTACAAAACTCAAAATGTTGAAATTAAAGTTTAGTTAACTTACACTAAATTTCATCATTTATTTTAGTCATTGTACTTTAATTTCTGATTATTTTAATTCATAAATCACACCTTTTGCAACCCGCAGAATAAATACAAATGCTATCAATTGCTGTAAAAAGGGCTTTATTTGTTAAAATTAGCGAGAGATAGATCATCGTTGTTTTTTATTATTGTTTATTTTTTGGGCAACTGTTAATTTTTGATTCAGGGTAAGTAAAATCTGAAAGTGATAATTTCACTTGCAAAGGCAAGTAAGCCGGCAAGCTAGATCAAAAGTTTAGTGTGGAGCCTATGACCTAGGTTAAACCCGTATTGTTCCTATGGCCGGTGAGATCTGGTATTGGATTGATTAAGCTAAAAATATTTTGGGGATAATACTTGTTCAATTCTTGAGGCCATTAATTTTCCATTTAGAGATGAAAGATTTATGGAGATTTGTCATGTTTACATGTATTGGTGAAACTATGCCATGAATAAGTTCACTTCTAAAATGATTTGGGGGAAATGACGTGTGTGATTAATATTCTGAAATACCCAATAAATAACGTAACATTATAAAATATATTGTTGTCGATTTATGGTATTTATGGGATTTACAAACATTATAAATAATGTTTTAGGAAAAATAAATACGATTACACCTTTGTAAATGAGCCAGATGATAAGAACATGATTAAAGGTGATATAGTGTATAATAAAATTTAGACTTATAATAAGGGCTACTTAATTGCCTACTGTAATTATTGTATATATTAATACTAATGTATTGATGCTACATGACAAGACTAGTGCCAAAATTACTACATGTCATCCCAAATACGTGTATTAGACTATATTCGTAGCAGCGACAGACTCGCAAATCGCTATTCGTCTGAACAACATGAACAATAATTCCCACGCGCCAATAAGAAGTGAGAGGGGGCGGGGGGACAAGCCAGCGAGTTCAGATAACGGTCACCCCCCTTCTCTAATCTTGTCATGATTCGGTCGTGCGATCCGTTGCCCGCCGAGTGAATGAGACAGGTACCACACGCGACTACCGAGAACCCAGCCTCAATCTGGCAGCTGTCATCACCTGCGGCTTTCGTTCGGCCAGAGCCGGCTGGCACCCGTCCCTGCCTTCCGAACGCTGATTGTCGGTCCGTGATGTCACTTCTAGTTGGCCCAGGGGGGTAGACCAACTTATTACTGTTCCCTGTGTACGCGTCCTGGATTTTTTTGTTACGCTACCGATAACCGCTTCTCTTCACTTGAAAACAATGTACGTAGCTGCAGTATGTGCACAGAGGTTGTCCAGTTGTTCTGGCCTTCATGGTCCATCCCAAAATGCTAAATTTGTTGCAGGGTAGGAATTAATTTTTATTTTTAAGGGTGATTTTTATTAGAACCTGCAGGGCTCATTTTTGGAATTTTGCGGGGCTTTTTTTCTACCACTGGGGCTACTTTTTCGTCTGGCACATAGAATTTGGAAGAATGTAATGAAAGATTGCGATTTTTGCTGGAGTTTCAATCCGTAAAAGCAACCATAAATAATTCTTTTCTTCTTTTTTGTTTCAATGCCATAATTAAAAAAAAGTGAAATATTTTTGTTGCAAATCGTTACTGTGGGGGATTCTGGAGGAAATGGATCGCCCAAAGAATTTGACTCGACCGACGGCCGCACGTGCCGTGTTTGTGGGTTTTACGGGGCGATTTTGGGCTTTTAGCTAAGCCGGCTAAATCACCCATCGCCCTGGGTTATTTCCTTGCCCTGATTTGTTGTAATAAACACACAATTTCTGCTAACAATTTGCTGACCACCTTCATTTTAAAATTAGCGTGCGCTGTGTTACACACTCATACATGTACATGGCAGGGATGACGGGCTTGTAGCCTTGCTCAGATGCCAAGTTGATTATACACCCGGAGACGACGGGTTACACGAAGTCCACTGCTAACTAAGGTTAACGGACCTACAAATTGCTTTCTGTACCCATTAAGCATGTGGCTAACAATTTAACCACATTGAAGGAAATTAAAGCCCTACGTAATCCTCCATGCTTCCAAGTGTCTTTGATCAAGGTCTAAAATGAAGTCCTGAAAAATTGCCATTTCAAAATGATTATTTAGTGCTTGAAAAAAGTGAAAATCGTTAAGATGACCGGATTCACCTAGCCCATTTCCTCCCATAACTTACCGTGTGTGGATCTAGGTCTATTTTTACTCGCCCCGAGTAATTAATTGTTTATTCATTCAATATCTTTGCCAGTGGCAGCATAAATTTCAAACTTTTGTATTCCAGGAGTGTGTTTTACATTGTCCATTTCAAACACTACATACTATGCCAGCCTCAGATAGCAAAAATTGACAATTTTGAATCTCACAATGTTAGCCTATTACTTAAGCTCACATTTTGACAAGTAAAAATGAAAAAAAAAATTCTTTTCCCTGAATTTGAGATGTACTGGGCTTTTGGTACAATACAGGTTTTCCCCTTGGGTTTGAAAAATTATGTGAATGATTGCGAGTTGCCAATTTACCTATCTAATAGTACCAACGTTGTTCAGAATCATAGCAATTATGTATTTGCATTTGCAAACTTATTTGTTCGTAAATGAAGCCAATGCAAAAATAGTAAAGTTGTCTTTTCTTAATTGCGCTGAAAGCATATCAGAAAAAAAAAAGCACAAAGAATAATTCATCATGTATATTATTAGCCTCAAGTGCAAACAACCAGATTCATGTGGCATTTTCAGAAGTATTTTGATTATAGGTGTTCGTACTGTTTATATTGAATATTTAAGTGGTTTACCACTTTACCTACATATCAATTCCAACGTGTATTTGAGGGTTGATGTGTGCCTGACCACTTGGAAAATGAAGGTTGTGCAGTAGATGGCCTAATAATAGTATCATTTTATACCATAGGCTATAGGAGTAATGATATTTATAGAAGGTACAGATCACTGCATGCTTCCTGAATTCCTGTGTCATATGCCCTATAAATAAATAATACTATTATACCTTTTTATGGTCACTGAGTATGCATGAACATGGACAAAGTGTGTTCTTTACTGAAAGTTAGATTTTAACAAACACAGATTTACAAAATTGGAAGAAGCAGAATTTGACAAGTGAAGCAGAAAATGGGAATCTACACTTAGTTGATATAGTGATCTATTTTTGTGTACAAATTATCAAACAGGATGATCGGAATACATGTGATGCCCAATATGTACATAACTGTACATATACTTGATTTCAAAATCGGTGTTCATGATGAATGTGTGTACACACATGCAAAATATGTGAAATGCACCTGCTTTGCATAGCTGACAGAATATGCAAATTGCCACTAGGTGCTTGACCAGAAAACGACCCCACCCTGTGGTGTGGTGTGAATGCTACATGGCTGAATGTGGCACTGCACAGGTGCAGCAGATCTGCATTTGATGTTATATACAGTACTATATATGTATGGAATTATGATAGATATATATATATATAAATATATTTTTTGAGGTCTGCCTAAGAAATGAAATGAAAAGGTAGAGGTAAATAAATGTTGATTTAATTATACAGTATGAGGACAGTAGAAATCGCACAAGTTGTATTTTGATTGTAAAAATGTGCATTTTTTTTTTTTACTTTATATATAAACGTTTTATTCATTTATTTATTTATTTATTTTATTTATTTATTCATTGCTCATTTTATTTATTCTGTTGATGGGGAAAGGCCATGGGTGGGGAAAATAAAGCGGTAAAAGTAAACTGTCGGGAGGGCATTAAAGGTAACCGCTTTAGATGTTACATTTCGAATCTGTTCATGCTTGAAATTTGCAAGCTTCACATCAGCCAATTTTAATTAATTTTATTATTTCTTATCATACTTTGTGATTTAAAAAAAAAAATTTTGAAGTGGGTGGATCAATGGGATTACTTGGTAAGAAAAAGAAAAACAAATACTAGGACACTAATGTTAATAAATAATGAAATTTTAGAGAAACTTAGAAACAATGTTAACTTAGAAGTTGGTATGTCCAGACCATTTTGGTGTTAAGAAAGTCTTCTTTAGTAATTTTTTGTTTAGGCAGTACGTAGGTGGAAAAGGTGTATTGAAGGTTTGTCTGTGTTTATGTAACTTGTTTAATTTTGACCAAATCCCCATAACTTTTTGAGGCAACTGCAGCATATAACAAGTTGGTTAATTTACCCATTTCCTTCTGTATGAAACAGATTACAAAATATGTTTTGTAGTAGAAGTGTAATGCATGTGCGTGTATGTGTTACAGTGTGTCTCTCTATGTATACCTACATGTATTGTGTTTTACATGTTACGTGTCTTGTGTTTACGTGTGTCATATGTTGTGCTGTGTTTGTATAATGCTGTGCCTGCACGGCAGCATGAGTCGCTGAAACGTTCAGGAAAAAATATAGCAATCATCCCGAGAACCGGTACCGACACTTCTGGCGAGATTTAGACGAGGATGACATATTTTACCCATTTCCTGAAGTCATTTAATGTACGCTAATCAAATTCCTATTTCCTAAAACCTGTCAGCGTTTGTGCCCGCAGTCCTCTGTCAGTGACGCGGGGTGGAAACTCAAGACAGTTACAGACTTTCAATAGACATTGAGTTACTTTTGCTCTATCTCTCACTCTCACCATTTCTTTCTTGTCATTTTTTTTTGTGTAGAGGCTGCGGAATTGTTTAACATTTAACTCCATTTCACTCGATTATTTCTACAACTTCCGAGTGAAAAAGTCATGTGACACATTGTTTCAATACAAGCATATACTTACGAGATTTATATTTCCATAAAGAGTATTCAGTAGAAAGATGTAGTTCTGGCACCCGTGCAGTAATTTTACCCTGATATGTCAGCTATTCATTAATTTTAATTTTGTGCGTTTTATTTAATTACGCCCTTCAAGAAGACCAATTTGTTTGAACTTACGACTATGGTCAACACTGATAAGGCACAATATTGCATGAACACCATTAATGACCACAAAACCCTGGTATGTTTGTGTCTTCACTCTAACTCTCAAAGAATAATGTAAACAATATTTCTTATTAAAAGTGCTGCTTATTTATTTATTTTATTTATATTTATTTATTTATTAGTTAGTTATAAATTCATTTACATTTATTTACTTGTTTGTTTGTCTAATTAGTCTTTGTTTTTATTGATTAATTGATTTCGTTTTATTTTTTTGTTCTTTATATTTAGTTTTTTGTGAAAAGTATTAAAACATTGCATATTTGAATACTTAGTTAAAAGTCATGAAACAAAATGATAAGCCTGCCTCAGCTTAGTCACTGCTGTTCTTTCGTAGGGGGGCCCTTAATTATTGTGGAGTGATTAAGTGACTCTGATCAGCTGCTGAATATGTACCTTAATTAAATAGTCCCCTTATTAGATTTTTTAAAGCACACGAAATGTACATTATTTTTTCACATAGACTTTGGCAGCATTCCAAAACACAGTTAGGGTTGCGATAGCAGTTTGTTATATTTAGTACCAATAAGTTCATATTTTGCCGGAGAGAAAATTAAGAAACGTTAAATTCTACTCCACTGAATTATATTTATGGATTGATTTAAATCAAAGATTAGCTTACTAAACTCCATGTCCAGGTCTGTACAATGTAATGTCTTGATTATGCCGTAGAATTGAACTGTTAAGTGTTCATGTAGGCGTGGCATGTTTCAGATTTACATGAACATGCTGTGATGTGAGGTTTTTGAAGGGTTACCAGGGATTTTCCTTTGCAGAAAATGAGCAGGAGGAATAATCAAAATAACAGGAAAATGGGTCAAGGACTCGGAGCTGACTCCACTCATAATTGACGGTTAATGTGACAGTGAATTAAGGCATCGCAATTTGCTACAATTAATGACCAGTTCGTTGATAGTATTAGAAGCTCACTTAACCTGACAGATTGGGCTTACTACATTAGGACATGGTCACTATCAGGACATGTACTGTACAGTATGTTACGTGTGCATGTTTGTGTCCTCGGTTACTGTTTTCTATTTGAAACTTCTTGCACATAATTGGATGGGTGGGTATTTTTGTGAAGTCAAACTGCACGTATCATACAGCATAATTATTGACATCTTGGATATCAACATCAGTATCACTGTCGTCTAACCCGTCTTTATTATCATCCTCATCCTCATCAGTGTCTACACACATCATTACTGTCTGTCGTCATATACAGTAGAACTTTTTCATCCAAATTGCTTTTTACAAGCTTAATCTTCATCATAACTTGATCTTCATCTTCTAATTCTTCTTCTTCCTCCTCCTCCTTCCTCTCATCATCGTTCGTAATCATCATCACGTCATCACTGTCATGATTTTGTCATCATACATCATCACTGTCGTCATCGTTGTCAGTATTTATCATCGTCAGTCGCCGTATCACACCACGATCACAATCACCAAATAACTTAATATCATTGACATCATTACTTTCATTTAACTACTTATCCTGTAAGCATAGATCTTAGTTGTTAATTTCAACTCAACTAATAGTTTGGTAAAGCGATGCAATCCTGAACGCTATGACATGCAAAATAATGTTATTTACCAGCTAATATATACTGATGTTATTTAATCCATCTTGTTTTTCTGGAAAGAAACATGAACAAAATTTTGAATCTAGTGAAATGTTGAATCACACTTTTCAGGCTGAGCTGATTACAGTGATGCATACTGTGACATTGAGAGCAGGCAGTTAGTCACTTAACTTGATTGATATTGTACTATTATGCCAATCGATTGTTTAACATTGATATCTCTATCAAGGCTTACTGGCCTACGTTTGAGGTCAACACATAGTATTTATAGTATGATGTAACAGTCTCCATGCTACCCTGTGTTACACACTGTACATAGTAATGTCTGTCAAGTCTAGAAGGAATTTAGCAATTTCCTATGGTGTCATAGTGACCTGAAATTCTCTTTGCCGAGTATATGTTGCCAATCTGTACCTACCTGCCTAGTCACTGTAAATTACTGTTGAGTGTGGTAACTCTGTGATATACAATAATATTACAGATACAGATATTGTATACAATATACAGAAACAATCATCAAAGGACAATGATAGATTGAATGTATTGACTTATTGCGCGTCGACTCATTCGATGAGATATGTTACATGTTTATCCAACTTGTCCAGCAAATGTTTGAATTATGAACATATCATACTTAAAATGCCGTATGAGTTAAATGTCCATTTTGGTCTACGATAGCTACTCTGTAGAGTTTGTACTTTGACAATGTCCATGGAATACTGCGAAATATGCTTAAAAGCCTCCTTTACTTATAGTGCCGTTGTTCTTTTGTATTTATTGGGAAAGGAGAGTAAACATTGGTGGGATGGGTGCTGTCTTTGACGGCAGTTTAATGAATTATTTCCTATTATTACCATTGTTGTCAGATGTGCAGGGTCATCTACCAAGACTACAATTACTGTCTTTTTACTAATACATGTACATTGTATCTATTACAGAATTTTGCAGTCAATTTCATTGTACTACAGCATTGATAACACTTCTAATTTTCCCTAAAGCCAAAGCTACAATGAAGCAGCTTCATAAAAATTATCGTATAATTTGTTTCTTGCCACAAAAATCGGTTACTAGCAACAAATTGGGTCATGTTATTCATAGCCTGACAAGCCTCGTTTAATATTTCTGTTGAAATACTTATTAATTGCTATTTTCCACTTGTGAAATCTACAAGTTGATTGGTAGATGTTCAGGGGTCATTAAATCTTTTGATGTGTTATCCTGATCCAAATGAACAACCAGATGAATGTAGGTCAGCAACTTTACTACATGTAGTTACTGCTATTTACATGCCCATTTTGTGTCATGCAGCGCGTTGCCCAGTTTGTCCGGCAAAGAATTATCTCTCTCTATAACTAGATCAGACCACACAGAATTGTATAAATCATCCTTTTTCAATCAAAAGTCTACCAGCTCAACGCTTTTATATTGCATCGTTTCTATTACTATTTTCAATATTCAATACCAAATTCAGTTATCTTTACTAAAGCTAGTAAGAATTACTTCGCTGAATTTGTGTAGAAAAGATCAAGTCGAAGGCAAATCGTATTAGGAGAGGCTTGAACACTACAAAGGGCATTTCAGTTCAAATCATTTGATGTAAATCCAATTTGTGTAACAATGCCCAGGTGATGTCCATCTAATATTCGCGGTTATTCAATAAATGACAAATTTCACTTTAGGTAATACCTGCTCATTCAGTAATGGTTAGGTTGTATCAGTTAGCACAATAAACTGAGTGTAAAATCTAACAGCCAGTAGTAGTGATGGAAGTTGTAGTAGTAGTAGCAGCAGTAATGGTAGTAACGTTACTGTTAGTAGTAATAATACTTTTAATGGTAATAGAACTATTACTTTTTTCCGTAATGTCCAAAGAGAAATAAATGGCGGGATAGCCCATATTTAGGTTCGTCCGCATAGCACCACTGGTCTTTCGTGGAGTGCTGTAGTAAGTTCGAGATCAAGTCCACCAAAATTCGAGTCTGGGTTTGATGCAACATTGTAAACATTATATGACGTTTGAAAAATGGTTGCTTTATTTAAAATCGGCGTTAATTGTATTTATATTAAGTAGTAGTTCCTATAAAAGATTCCCAAACGGCTCCGTCATGGTATTTCTGTAAGGAAGGGCAACTTTCTTTTGTATTGGTGTGCACTTCTTCCTCAATATACTGTATTAATACACGTAAATTACAATTTTTTAACAGGTTTTTTTTTCATATTTTCCAGTTCCGTTTTCATTCTACTATTGGATTTTTATCATGACTACATGGAAGGTTTCAACAGACACATATTAACCTATTTAAATAAGAGAAAATGTATGATAAAATATTTCCAATGTTGACATTTTGCATTGTGCAGTTTGAAGAAGCACACATCTGTACTCAATATGCATCTGGACACTGAAGAAAAGAAACTACTTCAGCTAACTAACAAATGGGCCGCTGAAAAGTAAGTACATGTACCCGTACAGTACATTACATTACATTTAATACAGTGCCTTTCGATATGGATGTTTGCATGTAAATTGCCTAATAAAATTGAACATAGGATCGAAAGCAATTACTTGCTAACATAAATAAATAGTGGTGTGGGTCCATTTTTTCGGATGTGTTTGTTTGTTTTGTTTGTGTGTGTGTGTGTGTGTGTGTGTGTGTGTGTGTGTGTGTGTGTGTGTGTGTACGTGTGTGTGTGTGTGCGCGCGTGTGTGTACATGTGTATGTTTGTGTTGTGTATTTGTGTATGTATGTTTTTCACTTTTTTTTGTATGATTGTGTGTGTATGTACATGTATGTACAGTAGGCAGTAGGTGTTAGGTCTAAAGGTACATAAGTTTATTTTCTATTGACTCTGCTAAACATACACAACATAATTGCGGACATAAAGTTTGCCCATTGAATCATCATTATAAAGCGGCACAGACATTGAACTTTTTGCCGCAAGGTCCAATGTCTTTTCGTATCAAAGAGCGAGGGATTTACATGTGTCTCTGGCTTGTCTGCACCTGTTATTGTTTTGACTTTTGTCAATTAAAATGAGGTGATGGGGAGGGGGGAGGAGAAGGCAGTGTTTCTGAACTTAAACGACCTTGCAGTTTTCCACAAGTGCACCTAGTCAGGGCTCAACACTAGCACTTGCCCGCTTGCCTGGGACAAGTAAAAATTCACGTCGGGCAAGTAAAAACTCAAAATGTTGAAATTAAAGTTTAGTTAACTTACACTAAATTTCATCATTATTTTAGTCATTGTACTTTAATTTCATGATTATTTTAATTCATAAATCACACCTTTTGCAACCCGCAGAATTAAAATAACAAATGATCAATGCTGTAAAAAGGCTTTATTTGTTAAAATTAGCGAGAGAGAGATCATCGTTGTTTTTCATTATTGTTTATTTTTGGGCAAGTTAATTTTTGATTCAGGTAAGTAAAAATCTGAAAGTGATAATTTCACTTGCCCAAAGGGCAAGTAAGGGCAAGTAGACAAAAAAGTTAGTGTGGAGCTATGACCTAGTAAACCCGTATTTTCCTATGGGGTGAGAGTGGTATTGGATTATTAAGCTAAAAATATTTTGGGAGGATAATACTTGTTCAATTCTGAGGCCATTAATTTTCCATTTGAGATGAAAGATTTATTGAGTATTTGTTCATGTTTACATGTATTTGTGAACTATGCATGAAAAGTTCACTTTAAAGATGATTTTTTTGGGGGGGGGAAATATGATTTTTCTTTGTTGCGTGTGGTGTTTTATTAATATTCATAAACAATAAATAACGTACACATTATAAATATTGTTGTCATTTATGGTATTTATGGGATTTTACAAACATTATAAATAATGTTTAGAAAATATAAATACAGATTACACCTGTACATGAGCCAGATGATAAGAACTGTATTAAAGTGATATATATGAATAAAATTTAGACTTATAATAAGACACTTATTGTACTGTAATTATTGTATTTATATTAATACTAATTGTACTGATGCTCACATTGTACAATGACAGTGCCAAAATTACTACAGTCATCCCCAAAACGATGTATAGACTATAATTCAGTAGCATGGCGACAGACTCGCCAAATCAGCTATTCAGTCTGATAACCCCAACTATTGGAGACAATGTTAATCTCCCCTACTGCAGCCCATCCTATAAGATTAAAGTGGGGAGGGGGGCGGGGGGACAAGCCAGGAGTTCAGACTAACGGTCGACCCCCTTTCTCTAATCTTGTCATGATTCGGTGTGCGCATCCGTTGCCGCGTGAATGAGAAGCGAGCGTACCACACGCGACTACCGAGGGAAGAATACTGCAGCCTCATCGGCAGCTGTCATTGGCTATTTCCTTCTGCGCGCCTTTCGTTCGGGCCATGTGGATGACGGGCTGTGCATCTCCTGTGCGGCCTTCCCGAACGCTGATTGCCCGTCGCTGATGTTCCTTCTAGTTGGCTCCATGCTGGAGACATCTCTATTTTACTGTTCCCCTGTGTACGCGCTCCTGGATTTTTCTTGTACGTACCGATAACCGCTTTCTCTTCAACTTGAAAACAATGTTACGTAGCTGCAGTATGTGCACAGAGGTTGTCCAGTTGTTTCTGCCCTTCATGTCCATCCCAAAATGTAAATTTGTTGCAGGGTAGGAATTAATTTTTATTTTTAAGGGTGATTTTTATTAGAACCTGCAGGCTATTTTTGAATTTTGGGGGGCTTTTTTTCTACCACTGGGGCTACTTTTCGTTGGCACATCAGAATTTGAAGAATGTAATGAAAGATTGCCGATGTTTTAGCTGGAGTTTCATCCGTAAAAGCAACCATAAATAATTCTTTTTTTTTGTTTCAATGCCATAATTAAAAAAAAAGTGAAATATTTTGTTGCAAATCTGTGGGGGATTCTGGAGGAAATGGTCGCCCCAAAGAATTGGGTTTGTGGGATTTTAGGGGGCGATTTGGGCTTTGCTAAGGGCTAAATCACCCATCGCCCTGGGTTATTTCCTATGCTGATTTGTTGTAATAAACACACAATTTCTGTAACAATTTGTGACCACCTTCATTTTAAATTTAGTGCGGCTGTGTTACACACTCATACATGTACATGGAGGGATGACGGGCTTGTAGCCTTGTACAGATGCCAAGTTGATTATACACCCGGAGACGACGGGTTACCACAGAAGTCCACTGTAACTAAGGTTATACGGCCTACAAATGACTCTGTCCCATTAAAGCCACTGGCTAACATTTACCACAATTGAAGAAATTAAAGCTACGTAATCCTCCATGCTCCAAGTGTCTTTGATAAGGTCTAAAAAATGAAGTCCTGAAAAAATTGCATTTCAAAATGATTATTTAGTGCTTGAAAAAAGTGAAAATCGTAAGATGACCGGATTCACCTGCCCATTTCCTCCCATAGACTTACCGTGTGTGGATCTAGGCTATTTTTTACTCGCCCCGAGTATTAATTGTTTATTCATTCATATCTTGCCAGTGGCAGCATAAATTTCCAAACTTTTGTATTCCAGGGTGTTTTCTTGTCCATTCAAACACTACATACTATGCAGCTCAGATAGCAAAAATTGACAATTTTTGAATCTCCACAATGTTAGCCTATTACTTTAAGCTCACATTTTGACAAGTAAAAATGAAAAAAAAAATTCTCTCCTGGATTTGAGATGTACTGGGCTTTGGTACAATACAGTTGTCCCTTGGGGTTTGACAAATTATGTGAATGATCTGCCGAGTGCCAATTACCTATCTAAAGGTACAACGTGTTCAGAATCTAGCAATATGTATTGCATTTGCAAACTTAATTTGTTCTTAAATGAATGGGTAATGCCATCAAGCAAAAAAGTAAGTTATTGTCTTTCTAAATTGGCTGAAAGCATATCAGAAAAAAACAGCACAAGAATAATTCATCATGTATATTGATTAGCCTCAAGTGCAAACACCAGATTCATGTGGCATTTCAGAAGTATTTGATTATAGGTGTTCGTACTGTTTATATTGAAATATTTAGTGGTTTACCACTTTACCTACATATCAATCCAAACCGTGTATTGAGGGTTGAGTGTGTGCCTGACCACTTGGAAATGAAGGTGTGCCAGTAGATTGGCTAATAGATAGTATCATTTTATCCCATAGGCTATAGGAGTAATGATATTTATAGAAGGTACAGATCACTGTGCTTTCCTGAATTCCTGGTCATATGCTATAAATAAAAATACTATTTACCTTTTATGTCACTGAGTATGCATGAACATGGACAAAGTGTGTTCTTTACTGAAAGTTAGATTTTAACAAATCACAGAATTTACAAAATGGAAGAAGGCAGAATTTGACAAGTGAAGCAGAAAATTGGGAATCTACACTTAGTTGATATAGTGTCTATTTTTGTGTACAAATTATCAAACAGATGATCGGAATACATGTGCATGCAATATGTACATACTGTACATGTACTTGATTTCAAAGATCAGGTTCAATGAACTGAATGTGTGTACACACATATGCAAAATATGTTGAAAATGCACCTGTTGCATAGTGACAGAATATGCAAATTGCCACCAGGTGCTTGACCCAGAAACATGCCCACCCTGTGGTGTGGTGTGAAATGTACATGGCTGGGAATGTGGCACTGCACAGGTGCAGCAGATCTGCATTTGATGTTTATACAGTACTTGTATGTATGGAATATGATATATATATATCTATAAATAATTTTTTTGAGGTCTGCCTAAGAAATAAAAAAATGAAAGGTAGATGTAAATAAAATTGAATTTAGTTATACAGTATGAGGACAGTAGAAATCGACAAGTTGTATTTGATTGTAAAAATGTGATTTTTTTTTTACTTTTATATAAACGTTATTCATTTATTTATTTATTTATTTATTTATTTTATTCATTTGCTCATTTTATTTATTTGTATGGGGAAAAGGCATGGGTGGGAAATAAAGCGTAAAAGGTAAACTGGGGAGGGCATTAAAGGTAACCGTTTGATGTTACATTTCCGAATCTGTTCATGCTTGAATTTGCAAGTTCAACATAGCAATTTAATTAATTTATTATTTCTTTCCAACTTTTGATAATTTGAAGTGGGTGAATCAATGGATTACTTGGAGAAAAAGAAAAACAAATACTAGGACACTAAGTTATAAATAATGAAATAGAGAAACTAGAAACAATGTTAACTAGAAGTTGTATGTCCAGACCATTTTGGTGAAGAAAAGTCTTCATTTTAGTAATTTTTTGTTAGGAGTACGTAGGTGGGAAAAGGTGTATGAAGGTTTGTCCTGTGTTTATGTAACTGTTTAATTTTGACAAATCCCCACTAACTTTTGAGGCAACTGCAGCATATACAAGTTGGTTAATTTACCCATTTCCTTCTGTATGAAACAGATTACAAAAATGTTTTGTAGTAGAAGTGTAATGCATGTGCGTGTATGTGTTACATGTGTGTCTCTCTATGTATACCTACATGTATGTGTGTACATGTACGTGTGTGTTTACGTGTGTCATATGTGTGTGTGTGTTTTGTATAATGCTGCTGCTGACGAGCTATGAGTCGCTGAAACGTTCAGGAAAAATTAGCAAATCATCCCGAGAACCGTACCGACATCTGGCGCAGATTTAGACGAGGATGACATATTTAAGCACCATTTCCTGAAGTCATTTAATGTACGCTAATCAAATCCATTTCCTAAACCTGTCAGCGTTGTGCCCGCAGCTCTGTCAGTGACGGCGGAGTGGAAACTCAAGACAGTTACAGACTTTCAATAGACATTGGTTACTTTTGCTCTATCTCTCACTCTCACCATTTCTTTCTTGTCATTTTTTTTTTGTGGTAGGCTGAGAATTGTTTCATTTTCACTTCCATTTCACTTCATTATTTCTACAACTTCCGAGTGAAAAAGTATAGTGACAACATTGTTTCAATACAAGCATATACATACCGAGATTTATATTTCACATAAAGAGTATTCAGTAGAAAGATGTAGTTCTGGCACCCGTGCAGTTTTTACCCTGATATGTCAGCTATCTCATTAATTTTAATTTGTGCGTTTTATAATTACGCACCTTCCAAGAAGACCAATTTGTTTGAACTTACGACATGGTCAAACACTGATAAGGCACAATATTGATGAACACCATTAATGAACCACAAAAACCCTGGTATGTTTGTGTCTTCACTCTAATCTCAAAGAATACATGTAACAATATTTCTTATTAAAAGTGCTGTTATTTATTTATTTATTTATTTATTTATTTATTTATTTAGTTAGTTATAAATTTATTTATTCATTTATTTACTTGTTTGTTTGTCTAATTATCATTTGTTTATTATTGATTTATTGATTTCTTTATTTTTTTGTTTACTTATATTTAGTTTTTGTGAAAAGTATTAAAACATTGCATATTGGAATACTTAGTTAAAAGTCATGAACAAAATGATAAGCCTGCTCAGCTTAGTCACTGCTGTTCTTCGTAGGGGGCCTTAATTTTGTGAGTGTTAAGTGACTCTGAATCAGCTGCTGAATATTGTACCTTAATTAAATGTCCCCTTATTAGATTTTTTAACAGACAGAAATGTACATTGATTTTTCACAAGACCTTGGCAGATTCCAAAACACCAGTAGGTTGCGATAGCAGTTTGTTATATTAGTACCAATAAGTTCATATTTTGGAGAGAAAATTTAAGAAACGTTGAAATTCTACTCACTGAATTATATTTATGGATTGATTAAATCAAAGATTTAGTACTAAACTCATGTCCAGGTCTGTACAATGTAATGTCTTGCATTATGCCTAGAATTGAAACTGTAAGTGTACATGTAGGGTGCATGTTTCAGATTTACATGAACATGCTGGGATGTGAGGATTTTGAAGGGTTACCAGGATTCCTTTGCAGAAAATGAGCAGGAGGAATAATCAAATAACCAGGAAATGGGTCAAGACTCGGAGCTGACTCACTCATAATTGGGTTAATGTGACAGTGCATTAGCATCGCAATTTGTACAATTAAATGACCAGTTCGTGCATAGTATTAGTAAGCTCACTAACCTGACAGATTGGGTTACTACATAGGACATGGTCATATACAGGACATGTACTGTACATGTATGTACGTGTGCAATGTTTGTGTCCTCGTACTGTTGTTCTATTTGAAACTTCTTGCACATAATTGGATGGTGGGTATTTTGTGAAGTCAAACTGCACGTATCATACAGCATAATTATTGACATCTGGATATCAACATCAGTATCACTGTCGTCTAACCCGTCTTTATTATCATCCTCATCCTCATCAGTGTCATCACCACACATACTGTCTGTCGTCAATATACAGTAGAACTTTTTCATCAAATTGCTTTTACAAGCTTAATCTTCATCATAAACTTGATCTTCATCTTTAATTCTTCTTCTTCCTCCTCCTCCTCCTCCTCATCATCGTCGTCATCATCATCACCGTCATCACTGTCATGATTTTGTCATCATTATCATCATCACTGTCGTCATCGTTGTCATTATTATCATCGTCGTCGCCGTCATCACCACCACCATCACCATCACCAATAATAATATCATTGACATCATTACTTTCATTTAACTACATTATCCTGTAAGCTAGATCTACGTTGTTAATTTCAACTCAACTAATAGTTGGTAAAGGATGCAATCCTGAACGTATGACAGCAAAATAATGTTATTTACCAGTAATATATACTGATGTTATTTATCCATCTTGTTTTCTGGAAAGAAACATGAACAAAATTGAATCTAGTGAAATGTTGAATCACACTTCAGGCTGGCTGATTACAGTGACTGCATACTGTGACATTGAGAGCAGGCCCAGAGTCACTTAATTGATTGATATTGTAATAATTATGCAATCGATTGTTTAACATTGATATCTCTATCAAGCTACTGGCTAGTTTGAGGTCACACATGAGTATTTATAGTATGATGTAACAGTCTCCATGTACCCTGTGTACACACTGTACATAGAATGTCTGTCAAGTCTAGAGGAATTAGCATTTCCTATGGTGGTCATGTGACCTGAAATTCTCTGTTGCGAGTATATGTTGCAATCTGTACCTACCTGCTAGTCACTGTAAATTACTGTGAGTGTGTACTCTGTGTATACAATACAATATACAGCATACAGATATTGTATACAATATACAGAAACAATATCAAAGGACAATGATAGATTGAATGTATTGAACATATGGTCGACTTCATTCATGAGATATGTTACATGTTTATCCACTTGTCCAGCAAATGTTTAATTATGAACATATCTACTTAAATTGTATTGAAGTTAACATGTCCATTTGTGGTCTACGATAGTACTCTGTAGAGTTTGTACTTTGCAACAATGTCATGGAATACTGGAAATATGCTTAAAAGCCTCCTTACTTATAGTGCGTTGTTCTTTGTATTTATTGGAAAGGAGAGTAAACATTGGTGGGGATGGGTGCTGTCTTTGACGGCAGTTTAATAATTATTTCCTAAATTATTAACCATGGTGTCAGATGTGCAGGTCATTACCAAGACTACATATTACTGTCTTTTTACATAATACATGTACATGTATTATTACAGATTTTGCAGTCAAATTTCATTGTACAGCATTGATAAACTTCTAATTTCCCTAAAGCCAAAGCTAAAGAAGCAGTTCATAAAATTATCAGTATAATTTGTTTCTTGCACAAAATCGTTACTAGCAACAAATTGGGTCATGTTATTCATAGCCTGACAAGCCTGTTTATATTTCTGTGAAAACTATTAATTGCTATTTCCACTTGTGAAATCTACAAGTTGATTGGTATGTCAGGGGTCATTAAATCTTTGATGTGTTATCCTGATCCAAATGAACAACCAGAAGAATGTAGGTCAGCAACTTTACTACATGTAGTACTGTATTACATGCATTTGTGTCATGCAGGGTTGCCAGTTTGGCCGGAAAGAATTCAAAGTGCCGGCCAAACGGCTTTTTGGCCGTTTTTTGGCCTTTTTCACTGACGTATAAAAAAATTATTATGAAACCCTATTTTCCGGGGATTTTTCAGTCAAATATCGTCGTGGCTATTACGAACCGGCGAACATTCATTTTGGTGCGCAAACGACAATTCGAGAAATCGCGTTTGAAAAAGTGCACTTTTCCAACAAAAAAATTTTCTTGTTTCTCGCTGTTACAGATGACTGAATTTTAGCAAATGACAATATAAATTCTAGTTCTCGCTTACTGATTATTTTGAGCATATCATAAAATTATAAAATTTCAGCGATAAAATTGTTTGACAGTTCGTGAAATCACTGCTTTCGCGTATCGCCATCATTGCCTATGGACGAACAATTTTCGCGTTGAATTGTTCGACGGTTCGTAAAACCCGCGCCATCACATGCGCGCATACCTTTGTGTGCTGTTTGTAGCTCACACCAAATTGTTTGGCGGTTCGTAAGACCCGCGCGTATCCAGTGCGTGTATACCTCTGTGTACTGTTCGTTGCTTGCGCCCCTGTTTTACGAACCGATAAACAATTTGTGACGAAAGGGGTGTTTTTAAACTCGTATATTTCAAAAAGTAAACATTTTTACTGTCTAAAACTTTGGGACATGATAGTTTATATTATGTACTTTCATAATACGATGAAAACTCAAAATCGAAAATTTGACCCCAAAACAACTGTTTGGCGGTTCGTAAAAGCCACGACGATATGCAATAGAATTAAGAAACAAACAAACAAATAATTCTAGATGCACTGTGAAAAAAAATGAATAATGCTTATATTTGCTTACTTTTACTTTTTTTGACTTGAGGGAAATATGCCATGCATTTAAAATTTTATGCAGCCACTGAGCCACTTGAAAGGCTAACATGAACATTGTGACAGTTGTGTGCTAAATCATTTGGTAGTAATGAATTCAAATTGGGTATAAAGGGTTTTGAGGTAAGGCTTACTACTGGTTTGCACAAAGCATGTCTGTTATACCAAAAGTTAAATGTATAATTTTACTGCGATATGTCGGGCAATCCTTGGGCAGTTTCTCAGGTTGTTACAACCATTTCTTAAAGAGGACAATTTTGAATATGTTAGTATTCGGGTCTATACAGAACAAATGCAAGATGTTCATCACGAGATTTCTAACAAGAAAACATCCATACATGTATCTGCATATATTATGAAAATAATGTGTTTATAGACCTACTGTATTTACTGACATATTCAAAAAAATTTGCATACTTTGTAAACAAAGGTTGTTCTTGACAACCTGTACTTGCCATAGGCTTGCCAGACAAAGCAACATGTAATGCATGCAAACTGGATTCCAAGTATTGCAGTTCATCAATTAATTTGAGGTGAATGGAATACCTTATAACTAGGTTTTTAGGAGAGAAACATCCATAAATTTGAATCACTTAGTAAACAGGTCTATTTTGGATCAAAACAGACTTCAACAGTTGACGTAATTGAGTAGTCAACGCATTCACATCGACATACGTCCGTTCAATTAAAAGCATCACATAACCTCACTCATATGCAAGAAGGATTGATTATTAATGAACCGTACAAAATGCATTTTTGTTTCTTACAGAAGGAACTCTCATCCCAGGATGGTCCTAACTTCCAGGCCCCCAGCGTGGACCTGTGCGACAACGCGTCAGCTTTTGGCGTCTACGTGGCGGTACGTCAGTGCATCCTGGAGCGGGAAGTGCGCGAGAGAGCCATCACTCTTGGCCGGGCCAATGACGGAAAGGCGGATGATGGAGGGGGTGATGCCGGTGACGACAAGGAGGAGGACAGACTACTTCCATTGCCAAAGGTATTTTTTTCGCTTCACTTTTGGTATCTGATATTTGTTGCAGCGATAATGGCTCTGATGACAAGGAGAAGTTTAAACATTAATATGGATTCAGTGAATAAAGAACATTTTTAGAAGCCAAACATTGGAAGTTTGAGCAAAGATGGTTATTCAAAAGATTTTTCAAACAATTGAACAAAATTTGTAAGTTGCCCTGTGAAGATGTTAATTGTGCTTAAGTGTGTGATGTCATACCAGAACAACTGTCTCTTGACTTTCTATATGAATACGGGGTTATACACTAACTAGCGTGTATATCCTGGCTGGAAGGATTTTTCTTGTATTTGTTTACTTAAGGGGAATACTGAACTAACCAATTAAAGACGGTTTGAGTTTGCTTCAAGACATATTTCCCATACCTTGTGATGAGATATCTCGTCTTTTGTTTTGAACAGGTTAAAGTATGTCCCTGATTAGAAAAAAGCTCAATAAATAAAATAAATAAATCAAAATTGAAGCCACAAAGAGCTACATAACAAATTTGAACATCACAACAGGTGTGATAAATAATATATGATAAAAAGGAGATGTTTCACTGTAAAATTTTCACAGCAGAAACCTTAAACAGTAAACTTGATTCTGGTGTCATATCCCTAATTGAGAATGTCTTCCAATCATTCTGTTTTCTATTAATCTCTGTGTTTTGTGTTTTCTGAATTGTGTGTGTTACAGGTTGTAGGGCTGGGCCTTCGTAGCGTCTTTGAGCTTATCCGTCAGACCAAGTCCTCCCATCCAGCCTTCTGTGCCAAGGCTCTCCAGGCCCTGTTGGACATGCTGCAGGGTCAGACACCAGAGGGACTCAGCAAGGAACCAGATGACATTCTAGGTAATTGGAACATCTTTATAGGCAGCATTTTAACGGTTTTCCCAGTTAAAAAACCTGAACTACATGATCTTTCATGCTACAAGCATGAGGTTTATATAGGAAGCCCAGAAAGAAATTGCACCTCAAGATGATCATTTAGTGCTTTAAAAGAGTGAAAATTTATCAGTACCCAGTTTTGCCTAGTTAGTTTCTCCCCTCCCCCTTCCCCTCCCCTCCCCCTTCCCCTCCCCCTTCCCCCTTCCCCTCATCCCAATAGATTGCTGTGTAGAGTACACTTCATGCATAAGTCAGTGTGATGTTCATCCATACATATCTTGCTAGTGGCAGCATAACTTTTCAAAGTTTTGCATTCTTCAATGTTTATTTTTAGCACTATTATTTAGCTCAGATATCACAGTTTGACAGTGTTTTAAATTGAAGCTCCACAGTGTTAAATAGTGTCTTTAGGTAAGTAATATAAAGCAAGAACAAGCAACAATTAAAAACTGATTTGGTGGAGTTAAATCAAGTAGTTTAAATCATCAATTTCAATCATGTTTAAATCAATAATTATTTAATAAAAATGATTGATTTTAATTTTAAAAAAACAATACATACACAGACCTCATAACCATACTGAATTTGGAGGAAAGGATCTGAATTTCCAGCTCTTGTTTTGATATGATTTTCCTATTTTTGTGATAATTTTACTACACACTCCTATGGGAAATGCTGTTCCTTTCCTGTTTTTAAACAAAATCATCCCTATTTTTCAGTCAGAAAGGTTTGGAGGACTGCATACATTATAGGTGCGAGATAAATTTATTTCCTCACAAGCACTAACTGACAGTGTTGGAGGTCTCGAGACTGGTCTTGGTCTCGAGACCAGCATGCTCTTTCTTGGTCTCGGTCTCGGTCTCGAGCCCTCTGGTCTTGGTCTTGGTCTTGGTCTTGGTCTTGGAAAGTGCTGGTCTTGGACTTCTGGTCTTGGTCTTGGACCTCTTTTTCTTGGTCTTAATCTTGGTGTCGGGGTGTCTGGTCTTGGTCTTGGTCTTGGTCTCGGATGGCCTGGTCTTGACTACAACATTGCTAACTGATGCTGTTGTTGTAAATACCCAGCTATTTCTTGACAGCAAATTTTTAATCAGTCACACTCGTTAAGCACTTGCAATATCACTTATGATTATCCTGATAATTTTTTTTTGTCTTCAGGAGCTTTGTTTGAGCTACTTCTAGACCTTGCCACATCGCCCATAGAGGACGACGCCCACTCGTTAGCGACGCTCAGCAATGCCTGTCTGCTAAGTCTAATGGTTGCCGTGGGCAACACGGGTAAACTTCTCACTGGCATTACGGCATTACTAATGATGGCTGGTCAGAGGCCATCAAACTCAATACAGGTAATGGTGATTTAGTGTAGTGTGTGTATGTGTGTTTTGGGGGTATTTTAACTATTTTTCTGTGTGTGTCTGTCTGTTCTGTGTGTATGTGTGTTCTGTGTAGGGGTGTGGTATGGGGAGGCGGGCATTGTCAATTTTTTTATGGGTAAACTGGTAAGACATTTGGAAGTGGAGGGCTCCCTGTTTTTTTTCTAGATTAAAAAATGATGAACAATACTCCCTCTTAAGTAAATCAATATTCTTGTTTCATAGTCCATTTTTACTTCCTTTTTGAGTGTATTGTATCTCAGGCTGGCCTTGAGGCCAATTTCTAGTTGCCTCAGTCTTGGTCTTGGTCCGATTCACCTGTACAAACCATGTGGCAAAGTTGTGTTTTGGGGTGACCTCGGTCACAGCAACGTTGTCTCGGACACAACCCTAAATTTCAAGTTGGGGACCCAGGAGAATTCACATATCTTAAAGGAGTGCCCAAGTGATGTGTACCCCTTTGATAAACGAAAGTCAGAATCCCCCCACCCCCTCCAGAATAAAACTTAAAGGTATTGGCTAACATTTACTACAGTTAAAAAAATCTGAGCTACATGATTCCCTATGCTACCATTGTCTTTGATAAGGTCTAAAAATTACGCCCTGAAAAAAACTATTTCAAAATGATAATTTAGTGCTTTAAAAAAGTGAAAATCGTAAGTTGATCGGATTCACCTGCCCATTTTCTCCCATAGAATTACTGTGTGTACACTTACGCTATTTAAACTCGCCCCGAGTTTTAATTGTTTATTCATGCATAACTTGCCATTAACAGTGTAACTTTCCAAATTTTTTTTATTCTAGGGTGTTTTTTGTCCATATGAACACTACTATATAGTTCAGATCAAATTTGACAATTTTTTTAATTGAAGCTCACAATGTTAGCCCCTTATCACTTAAATATCTACTTTTGCTCGCATTTTTACAAATCCAGATACCAGCCATCATAGTAGGTCTCCAGCGCAGTGTACATGCCCTTCTAGTCGGCAAAACGCAGTTTCCTGATTGGCTGAATTTGGGAGTACCCAGCCAATCCCTGATAGACACATGGTCCATCGAAGGACTCAATATAGGTGAGTTTGCGGGGGACTCATGGCAAGGATGTGAACTTCTTTTGTTAATGTTGCTTTTTCAAAACTTGTGCAGACACTCAGCAGCATCTACTCATGTATTCTTCTCATGTATTTGTTCCATGTCATCAAATATCAATATAATGTGTTGCCATGGTAATGGAAGAGCCCAGCTTTTACAGGAAAAATATAAGCCCGTTGGAAATTCAGATGCAGATACACTCTCTCTAACAAAACAATAAACAAACCATGTTTTTTTAACATTGTTGGCAGTTGCCAATTAGATGGGTTCAAAATTGTATATTGTGCACAAAAATTTTTAAGGCACAATGTTACTGGCAATTGTCAATTAGATGGGTGCAAAATTGTTTTTGTACACAATTTTTTTTAATGCACATCAATGACTAATATGTGAAATTAGTTTCAACAAATAAGTAAACTCCATAACACTACCTGGAACACAATAAAGATTACATGCAACTGTTGTATTATAACTTGTGTATACAATCCTGGAAGTGTATATGTTACTAATCTGACTTCTTTATCATGTTTTGCGATGATTTTCGTCGATTTTGACACCCGTGTTTGTTTTGTTTTGTTTTTTTGCAGAAGCATCCAATGCCACCGGTTTCAGTGCAATAGCCAGCGATGGCCGCTACCTTTACATTCACGGTGACAGAGGATTGATGAAAGTGGGCTCCGGATATTCGGGCACCATCAAAGTGAGCCCCGCAACTCCCCCTCCCCATCCTCCCCCCACCCCCACCCTTCTTGACTGGTAGATTCCATGCCGTGTGTCATTTTAATCAAGCTTCAGTAGGAACCACTAAGAAGGGGAAAGGGAGATTTCTTTAATAGATTATGCCCTCTCCTTTATTAAAACAAAAACAAAAAACATGTATCCTTGGATGTACAGTATGTAACTTTGTAATTCTCCCTATCGCATATAGCTGATATCAAGCGATATCACCTCACGATACCGATATCTGATCGATCGCTCTTGGGATGTATACTTCCGGTTCCGGTAAATCGTACAGTCAAACGCACAAAACATGTCATTTCGAACCTCATCAATTCGTAATATCAATATCTTATACCCGAGCAAACATGAATTGACCTGATGAACAATTTTGGAGAATGTCTCTGTTGCAATTAAAGGACTTTCTTAGTAGAAGAAATGTTCCTACGACCGGTAAATGAAGGAATGAACTTGAAACTCTCGCCAGGAAAGCCGCGAATGTTTACCCCGTGAGTCGGAACGCAAACGCCGGTGTGTGAGGACTGCCGGTGCTCCGTTCATGGCCTAAATGGAAGGGTTGTTATATGAACGAACGACTTGAAAAAAAATATTATTCGCAAGATTATAAGAAAGATTTTGACACTATCCACGAGTATTTTAGCATTCAATGTGTATCACGCTTGCTTAAACCGGAAGTTTATTTCCAAAGAATAATGGGTCAAAAAATTAGAGCGCCACATATGTTCAGATTCGGCGAGCTATATGCGATAGGGAGAATTGAATTCCTGGAATGAAAATTTTGAAAAGAAATTAATTAATTTGTCAGTTTGTCTTCCAGATTAATATAGAATGTTCAGCTGTCATAGAGAAAATTCTGACTATACTGAAATTCAATGAAATGTTTGCAAAAAGAATTCATTGTCACATTTTGGATTATTTTTGATGTCCTCTCTGTTTATGATCATGGAAGTGGCTATGTCCAGTATATGATACAATCAAAGGCTTGATCTGTTATATTGAAATTGTCGATTTAGCATAAGTGCATTTTATTTTGTACTGAATTTGTATTATTGTAATTGCCTTATCAGTAGTTTAAGTCTGATGAAACACCTCTTTGGAATGGATCATAGTGATCAACCATATTTATTTTCTTAAGTTTGTTTTGTTAGTGATTGATAGTTTCATTCATTCATTCATTCATTTATTATTACAAATATTTTGATTTAGCTTTGGTTCACATCCGATGTATTGGCATTCGCTGCCAAAGTGTGACGTAACTTGACCTCGGGTCACGCTCACTTCCTTAACAATGGTTCACGCACTTTCCATAACAACGTATCACTCATACAGTTTACACGAAACTTCGCTATGACTGCCTGGAAATTTCCCTCAAAATCAACAATTGTAGCAAAAAATAAGGCAAAAGAGCATATTTCTATAAAGGATAAGTTGTCTGAGAACACACTCCAGTACCTGAAATTCCTTAATTTTACTCGTGAAAATAACACATTTTTCCGTACATTGACACGGCGGCCATAGCGAACTCACGGCCAGTTCAGTGTTCATACCGCGCTCGCGCATCGCGTGAACCAGTTACCATGGTTGCGGCTGGTTGACCTCGGAGTGACGTCACGACTATGGCAGCGAATTGAACGATATGCTAGTAATTTTGTCATAACTTATATTCCTCATGTTTCTGTGTACCCGCCACACATAGGGTCACATATATGCATCCAATGCTGATTTCTATCCCGGCGAGCGAGGTTGGCTCGGCTTCACCCGAAATCAGCTCCTCTTCAAATGCCAGGAGGGTAACCAGGCAGCCAGAAACATCCTGGTCAAGGTGAATACGACAGATCTCAACGAAGAGGGACAGCTTGCAATGCCATCTAGTGGTAAGTTTTGTTCACCCTATATGCTGTATATTTCTCATACATATATTTTAGCGATTTCGGTCAAAGACAGATTGTTAGTTAAGAGTTTATTTCAAAGATTTTGATTGTGTGCCATTAACTTTGTACTTTTGTAGAGGCATATATTTGAAGGTCATATTTTCATGGCTGTTAAATCATGAAATTTGTGAAAATGTGAAAATTATACCACCACTAGCAATGCTACTAGTATTGATGAGTGCAAAGCCAAATGCAAGAAGAATGTTCACATCACAAAATATTTCATATTGACAGTAAGTGTCCTTCCAAGGTTCAAAGTGGATATGAAGTGTGTACCTATGAAGAAAGCATAACAGCTTTGTAAAATGGCAATTTATGAATTTATTAATTGCAATAGATAATGCTAGCTATGAAATCCTGTTATGCCCAGTTCAGTCAGTTATTTCATCCTTCCATCAAATCCAATTAGTTGAGATAAAAGCTTAGTAATTTATTCGAATTTGATATATTTTGAGGAGTTGGATATTTAAACCATATAATTGGTATCATATCTGTTTTGTTGAGTATTACATAATAATCTTTAACATAACTAAAGAGAATTTTCCAACTGCCACATCTCTTTCATATCTGCTATATTAGGTTGAATATAATGGGACATTTGTGCAAGTTTGAATAATAATTATTAAATTGTAAAAATATAATTAAAGTGTGAATATATTTTGTTCAACAGTAACAAATCCAGGCCTGTTCTTCAGTGATGGAATCAACCTAGGAATATTGTCTTCAATGACAGATGTGAGTTAACCTTTCACTATTGATCTCTTTTTATTATTTTATTGATGTATAGACTCTTGTCTTTGTATAAATAGACTATTTCTAATTGAAGCAAAAAAAACATATTTCATGTTCTTTGAAATCAAACATAATATGCTTCAGTTATGATGTACATTTCAGCCAGGTGCAAATTCCTACTTATTAACCAGTTTCAGGTCAATTTCTGTTCTTTCCTGCATGGTTTACATTCTTTCTGTGTGTATTTCACCTGTTGCAGCCAGGTGCAAATTCCTGCATGTTTACAGTTTCAAGTCAATTTCTGTTCTTTCCTGTGTGGTTTACATTCTTTCTGTGTGTATTTCACCTGATGTGGTCAACACACCTGGCTTTTGACAGGACATCTGTTAATCATTCACTTCTTCCACACTTGTTTATCAAGAAATTACAAGAAGATAGATTAAAAAGAAAGGATTTCTTGTTCTATATTTGGGGTATATGTTTAATGTGTTTATTTGTTGACATTTACAATACAATACAATATGCATTTTACATATCAGCCATTCCATACTTGTGTCACGCGAATCACGCTTGCTGTGTGTTACGAGTCACAAGTCAGGGTATAGATGTTTGATTTACATGATCAGGTAAAGCAGTAGGCTTCAATATTTTCTCAGTTTTGATCTATACCCTGGTTTGTGACTTGTGTGACATGAAACATGCGTGACTTGTGTGACATTTACGTGGAATGGCTGATATGATGTTTTGAGAGCTTTTGAAAATAACAATATTTTAATCAGATTATTTTTAGACCTCAGTAAGGCATTCGACACTCTAAATCATGATATTTTATTAAGGAAGTTATATTATTATGGTATTCGCGGTGTCACACTTAAATGGTTTGAAAGTTATTTACAAAACAGATCTCAATATGTAGAAATCAATAATACTCAATCTGACCTTCAAACGCTAAGATGTGGAGTGCCCCAGGGATCTATTCTTTGTCCATTATTGTTTATTGTTTACGTTAATGACATGTGCAATATTTCCAATAAGCTCAAATTCATTTTATTCGCTGATGACACCAGTGTGTTCATGTCACGTTCTAATATACAAATTTTACAAGATGAATTTAAACAACAATTGTCTAGGCTTTTTAATTGATTCTCAAATAATAAATTGGTTTTGAATTATGATAAAACAAAGTACATGATTTTCACAAAAAGACATATTGATCTTGATACAGTACAATTACAGGTTAATGACCATACTTTTGAACGTGTGTCAAATTTTTAGGTGTTATAATAAATCATAAATTGGAGTGGCATGAACACATTGGTGTTGTGTGCAATAAAATTGCAAAAAATATTGGTATTTTACGGAAAGTTCAATTTTATCCTTCTAATATATTAAAAATGTTATATCATACTTTGATAACACCGTATTTTAATTATTGTATTATTGCATGGGCAAATTCAAGCCAAAGAGATATAGACAGATTATTTAAACTCCAAAAGAAAGCCATAGGTATTATTACTCATTCCGATTATTATGCCCATTCCAAGCCTTTATTTCATGAATTAAAAATATTAAATGTACTTGACCTAGGAAATTTTCATATTGCTGTTTTTATGTTTCTATGTTTTAATGGACAACTTCCGGCCTTTTTATCAAATTGTTTTACTCTTAACACATATGTTCATAATTACAATACCAGAAATGCTAGTAATTACCAGTACCCAAAAATAAGAACTACATGCATGAGAAATTCATTTTTTTTACAGGACCACAAATATGGCAAAATATACCCCCTGATATTAAATCAAGTAAATCACTTCATGTTTTTAAATAAAAATACAAACAATTCCTATTGAACAAATACATTGATTAAATATTGTAAATAATCTAGGCATTATGTCTGTTGTTCTGTTGTTTTTTACATGTAGTATTTTCTTTGTCCTTTATGTTTGTATAACTTGCAAAGAGTTTCCCGGGGTAGCACTCATAAAAGGAGTCTCCTCCTTTCTGCTCACCCCTTACACTCTCATTATGTTTTATACCATGTGTTTTGTGATTTGTATTTTTATATTCATTCCACTTTATGTAATATTTGTATAAATTTTTGTATTGAGTTTTTATGATGAGTGTTAAATAAAATTTGAATTTGAATAATATCAAGTAACTGTAGTTTAAGTGTGACCTGTGTAAAGAGGACTTTACAAAAAGGCTATGTATATTTAAAAGAATATATTGATGTGTCTCCTATGAAGAAGACATTTCAGGCTGTATGAATGTGTGTTGTTACAAAGACCATTCATCTTTAAAATTTTTAGTTCTTTGTACCCTTTCATTGTTATAACAGATTTTGTTATCATTGTATGGCCGGTAGAAGGGCCCTAGAATATGTCCCAGCAGAAGGGCATTAACACTTAATTGCCTCTAACTTGAAAACACTGGATTTGTCACATGAAATCAAAATAATGTGATATTTTTTTAGATCCTTCTGTTAGTATGTTGAGTGCAAATATCTCAAATATTCTCAAATTAGAGAAAATTTACCGTTAAGGCTCTTCTGCCAGGAACATTTGCTGAGGCCCTTCTGCAGGGCACGCAACAAATCGGTGTTTTTTATAGTAAAGATAAAAATAATGTGTTTGTAATCACATTTTGTGAAACCGATAATTTACATCAATGATTTCATTTTATAGGATACATTTGTGGTGCACACCTTGGGATCTCTTGGCGCATTTTCAGTCGGTGTTGGTGGAGAACTTCAGGCCAAGCTGGCCAGAAAGTGTCTGATAGCATATGGCGAGCCAATGCCTGGGGGAGACAAGGATTCCAAAGATATGGAAGAAATAGGTGAGTCCAAGTTGTTGAACTGATATGAATGTTAGTGACATGATTGGGAGAAGTAAAAAATGCTTCAATAATCAAATGTGTTTGAAACTGTGAAACATATCGTCGGTGATTTCACTTACCGGCGAATGATTGTAAGTTTGTAGGTACGAGATTCGCCGGTACGTGATGTCACAGACAATATGCCAATATGTACACTGGCTAAAGTGTATATTCAAGCTGGAAAGATCTGTCGTGAATTTGTATGCTCGAAGAGAAACAAGCATTGATTTACCAGTATTAAATAAATCTCTGGCCGTAAGAAAAATTGGTATCTGTAATTCACTGTCACAGCATTTTATGATAATAATTGTACAACAAAGAGGAAATGTATGACTATGAATTTGTCACAGTTGAATCCTTAAACAGTATACTTGAGTCCGGTAGCATTTTGTCCTAAATTGAAGGCTGCTTACAATCTTACCATTTCCCCTTTGAAAAAAAAATAGCAGATTTCAGGCCATGTGTGGGTTTTGAACCAAGGACCACACAAAAATTTGAAGAGTTTCATAGCAAAACCCAATAAATCCATTATAGGCAAACTGAGATAAAAGACATTTTTTTACCGTGCAAATATAGAGCATGGTAGAAATCTCAACTTAGTTAAATGCTTGTAAGTAATGATACCATTACAATGGCAAATTTACAGAAATCTACATATATGGCATTTTACCAAAATTAATTGCTTTAATTGAAGTTTTATGGCAAAATGCCATATATCCATAAATCGTTTCTTTGCAAAATGCCATATATCCATAAATCGTTTCTTTGCAAAATGCCATATATCCATACTGAATTCCGATCAAGGAGGCGAAACGGAGCATCTAATCAATGTTTTTCTGTGGTCTGCATGCTAGCGCGCGCCTGGCCTGCCCGAGGTCACTTTGCAGCTGTAGAGTTTCAGGGCGCCGCCATGTTGGGTATGATATGCTCGCTGATTGGCCAAGTGGATATATTGGGTTTTGACATGAAAGTCATGTGGATTTATTGGGTTTTACCATGAAACCATGTGGATATATTGGGTTTTGCCATGAAACCATGTTTTTTTTTTTCAAAATCACCAAATCTCCGGTTTTGGTGAATTTTTGGAAAAAATGCTATCATTGCCTTGGGTCACTGTGCGTTTGTAGAGTTTTAAAGACACTATATAACATTGTGGAAGACACGTTTAAAAAATTGTCGAACTTTGCTATCTGACATATCTGACAGTGTTTGAATGGACAAATAAACACCTTAGAACACAAAAGTTTGAACCGTTATGCTGTCACTAGTACAATATGTGCAGATACAAATTGGCACATTAATTTCCTACCAGGCGATAGGGAATTCTGCAACACAGCAGTCTATGGGGTAAAGCTGGAATGGTCTCTCAATGATATTTACTTTTTTAAAGCACTTAGTGATCGTTTTATACTGCAATTTTTTCAGGGCTTCATTTTTAGACCATGTCAGAGACACTGGTAGCATGGAGAATCATGCAGCTCAGATTTTTTAAACTGGAAACATTGTTATACAATGCCTTTAAGGGCGCCGCCAAGTTGGGAATGATATGCACGTTGATTGGCTGAGTAAATTAATTGGGTTTTGACATGAAAGTCAGGTGGCGTTTATTGGGTTTTGCCATAAAACTGTGTTCTCGAAATCACAAAAAAAGACGTTAAAGTGAATTTTGGAAAAAATGAAAAAGTACGCCAGGAAGCCCTCTCGCTATTCAACATTTTGCTTACCATTTTTGAAAAAAATGAAAAATGGCGTTTATTGGTTTTTGCTATGAAACTCTTCATTTGTCTCCTTGATGTGCCGTATCATATTGTCATTTATACCCATATAATAAACTACTTATTTTACTCTTGCTTCCATTCTGTATTTGTATGAAAACTGTGTGAATCAGTTACAAATATGAAATATAGGGATGACAATCTGATCTTACAAAATCATTAACCTTGCAGTAGTGTCATGCAGAAAATAGAAGGAAAAAAATAAGAACAAGTATGTGTGACTACAATCATTATGTTACTGTCCTATTCGAGTCTTAGCATGTTCCATAGAAATTGACTCTTGGCAGTGAAGCTGACACATTTTGTCGTTCTTAAAGTGTAGCAGGAAAAATTTACTGGCAAATTTCCAAAACAAAATCAAATACTTCCCTGTGAGAAAAGGTGAATTGTATCATTTCATGATCAAATCAGGATATTTCATGTTTGTGAATGAAGCATGAAGTGTCATTTCCTTTACTGTTCAGTGCACATAGTGTGTAGTTAAATTGGGATGAGTAACAGTCAATTTAATTTCTGGAGAAGACATACATGTATGTCCTAAATTCCATTGGCAAAGTGACAGGACTCGTTTTTGTTTTAGAATTTTCCCCAAATAATGGAAGTCAATGTTGGCATTTAAAAGGAAAAGATTCAGGCTAGAATGTTACATCACATTTATACATAAATACCTAAAGTTTAAATGTACTTGGTCTATTTATTCACTAGGGAACCCCCCCCCCCCTAAAAAAAAAAAAAAATACAAAAAAATACAAAATACAAAAATACAAAAATACAAAAAAAATGCAAAACAATAATTAAATAAATGAAAAATAAATAAATAAAATAGTTAAAATAAAAATAAATAAATTGAAATAAATGAATACAATAACAAATAATTAAAACAATAACTAAGTACAAAAAGTAATACTGAGATAATTAGTTAATAAATAAATAAGAAGATAAATATGTAAGGAAGGAAGGAAGGAAGGATTTTAATATGTAAGTAAGTAAGTAAATAATTAGTAGATAAATGAGTAGATATTTAATTCTGGAATGTCTAATTTCTTAGGATAAAATAGCAACCAAACTGTTATACACCATGAACACTTTCATAAATAGATTGACATATGAAACCAACATAGTTGTCATGTTTAAAACATTTTTTTTCTTCAACTCAGATCCTGGTGTGAATGAGGACATCATGATGGTTGGTGCAGGGAAGGAATTCTCAGTGCTAAGAAGCAACTCAGGAAAGGTAAGATACACAATGAAATCTCTCTTTTTTTTAAACAGTTTCGGGTTACCGCACTTGATTTGAAAAGGATGCCCGTGGATATCCTGTCTGGTCGCCTCGTATTACAGTATTTCCCGATCCCCAACTTTATTCTTTAAATCTTAAAACACCATTGGTGCAAACGTTTACTCACGATTTGCTTTTGTTTTCCCTTCTCTGGGGAGAAAGTGTAAATTGATCCTCAATATGGGTGACTACATGGGCTTTTAGATTCATACTGCTGTCTAGCTGGATTTTGCTGCATGTAGAAGGTCAGAAACAAGACAGCGATATGGAACTGCCAAGTCTACCTGATTCTGCAAAGGTTCCTTGAAAATTGACTGATCTTCCCACATCCTGACATGCAAATATGAATGTCTCCTTGATTATTAAAAGATTTCACCTTATCTTCCTGATTACTCTTTAAAATCTTCCAGATTTTCATGTGAGTGATTATTAGCTCTTTGGTGTTATTCAACAATGTCATTCTGCCACAGTACTTGGAGAGATGAGATTTTAATTTTCTGCCAAATGTTTATGCTTATGTAAAATTCCTGATTATTTTAAGATAAAAAAGTTATTCAAAATTCATAGTGTATAATACAGTTAATTTGAAATTTTGTTGTTTTATCTTTTCCCAAATTTGTATTTAGTTCTGTTATAATTATTGCAAATTTGGCATCGTTTCAACATAATACAGTAAAAGACAATACATTCAATATATGGATCTAAAGAATAGTGTCATTCAGTTCATTTCTCATTATTCAATGGTAAAAGCTGTTCCATTTAAAATTTAGAGAATATGTGTCAAATTATAATCAAGAATACTTCCATTGAAATGAAATTTCCCTTTCTCATGCTCTCTGAGAGGAGAAGTGTCACATAACTGCTCCCTTTGCTACCAATTTCAGTTCATTCCTTTGAAAAGTTCTCTGACTTGATGCAATTTAACCTGCTCCTTGTGGGAACCAGCTCTGCCACGTATTAACTCTATAGGAATTACAAAGTATGGGAACAATGGGATAAAAAGTGGCAAATAAGAAGCATATCTACTATATTTTATGAAGAAAGTTATAGCAACAGAATGTAAAATGCATTGTGATTATTAAAGGGAAATGGCAAGATTGGAAATAGTCTTCAATTTAGAACACAATGCTCCCAGAATCAAGCATACTGTTTAAGTTTCTGTTGTGAAAATTTCAGTCATACAGTTCCTCTTTGTTGTACAATTATTATTAGAAAATGCTATGGTGGTTTATTGTGTAGCTTTCTATGTTTTTAATATTTATCTGTGCCAGAGATTAATTCAGTACTAATGACTTAACCCATTGGAGACGATTTGATTTCACTATAACACGCATTTTCCATAGACCCTAACACGAGTTAACTCGTACTTAGTCTCCAATGGGTTAATGTTTGTTTCTTCTCAGGTAAACAAATTCATGACAAATTCTTCCAGCCTGAATATACACTCAAACCAGTGTATACATTGGTATATGTTTCATCTTATTTTGTTCTTGAGGCATTTTTAACTACTTCTATCATGTTACTGCCCTTTAATCAGATATACTTCATGGGGAAGTCACAAAGCTTGGGAATCAAACAGAGCGGTCAAGCTTCCAACAAGTGGACGGAGCTGCCCATCTCTCGGTCACCTCGTATCGTCCAGTCCAGTATCGGACACGATGGTCACCATGTAGTCATGTTGGGCGACGATGGGTCAACGTACTTTGCTGGCACGGCCAGGAAAGGAGAGGATGGCGATCAAGGTATGTTTTTATTTGATAGATTATGAATTTGTCATTTTCACTATATAATTCTTTCCCTCTTATACATTTGTTAATAGTATGCTCTCAGAGTAAACCCTTTCCTCCTTAGAAAAATGAATAAATAAAGAAATAAATACATACCTACACAAATACACATATAAATACATAATTACGTAAATGATGCACCACGCCATATCCCGGGGTACCAACTAGAAATCCGCCATTTTGTTGAATTATTTATTTATTTTTCAGCATTGTACCCTGGGTTACAAAATTTTGTAAAAGTTATGAAATAAGGGTGAAAATAACACATTTAAATTCATTTTTACCCTATTTTTCGTAAGTTTATGCCTTTTTGTTGTGCACTTGCACAGCCTCTGCATCATCACCACTGATTTCATCGATCATAACTGAAGAAAATACATTTTTTAACACAAGAGGGCGCTGCACAACGCGGTACCCCGGGGTACAACGGTACCCCGGGGTATGGCGTGGTGCATCAAATGCATAAATGAAAGTAAAATCAGTTAAAGTTAGAAAGTAAATGGAAAACAGAGTATAAAATACGAAATTAGAAACACAAATTTCCTCTACCATTAGACCAAATCTGTTGGTTCAATATACAAGGAGTGACAAGTGGTTAGTAAAGTGTTATTTTTTATATAATTTTTGACAATGCGTCATGTTAATCTAATATCTATTTCAATTTGAACTTTGTCTTTTGGTGGAAGGAGTATGTAGTTAGTTATTATTGTTTTTTAAGTTTAGAGAACTTAAGTATCAAACTAATCAAAATGATAAAAAGTGCAAAATTTGATTCAATTTTGTTCCCATTTGTTCTCCAAAGTGAAAGGAAGACGGCAGATGAAGCCCACCAAGCCCATCAAGATGCTCCGTCTGGATGGCAAGTATGCCGTCCACTCGGCCTGCAACAATGGCAGTACGGCGGTGGTGACGAGGGAGGGAGAACTGTACCTGTTTGGCAAGGATGTCCAGAACACAGAGGCAACAACTGGTATGTGTTAATGTTGTCCATTAGATGACATATTCATTCATTTATTATTTATTCATTCATTTCATTATACCCTCGCCAAAGGAAGTTTGAAGGTAAGGGGATATGTAGTATTAGTGCTGTCGTCTGGTAGAAATTCCTCTGTCGACATGTTGCCTCAAATATTTAGCCGACAGACACAGCTGTCGACAAAACAATGGTCAGATAAATTGTAACATTGAATACAAAAGACAGTCAAACCCCACAGTACCTATTCATGTTTAAATACACCTGTGTTGTGGCTATACCACAAGGGATAATTAGCTTGCCAGGGGGCCCCAATGATGATTGACATTGCTATTGAAAGCAACTTGTGGAATGTTGAACTTTGGACTTTCAATTACCTGGCTCACTGCCAGGGCTGTCGATCACATTGTTAATCCCCTGGAACCAAGATTCTTGTGGTTTACATTACACTCAGAACAATGGTTCTCAGTTTCCATAAGCTTCTTTAGCGTGGGAAAGAAAAAAAATGCTTGCTTTGAGAAGTGACTGCCTGCGAAGATGACATTGTTAAGTCCTGATTTATTACTTTGATTAAGGGTTGATACCCTTTGTGTTGTTGTCGACATAATAGAATCTCTGTTGACATATCGTCTTTCAATAAAAATACTGTTTTCTCGACAAGCTTTTCGACAGAAGGCATGTCGACGACGGCGCTATGTAGTATACAGTTGGGCGGGTGGTTGGGCAAGTAGGGACAGTGATTTTCCGTTTCAAAAAATTCCCTTTTCCGTTTCAGAAATCTTAAATTCCGTTTCAACATGCTTGAAAAACGGAAATTCCGTTTCCCCATAGACTTTGTATACATGACAAAGTGACAATTCCGTTTACATAAAAATCAATACAAATTACGAATTTTGTCGCACGAAATTATGCATACGTATAAGGCTGTTGACAAAATCCGGGGTATTTTACGGAATAGCGGAGTGACGTCATCATCTAGAAACGGATGGAGGCTCCGCCTCCATCCGTTTCTAGGATGACTCTTATATATAGCGATTTGAGGCCGAAGGCCGAAGGCCTCAAATCGCTAGGCCTCAAATCGCTAGGGAGCGCGTTTGGGAGCTCGGGACCGCGAAAATCGGGTTCGTCGTCAAAAAGTAGTTTTGTAACCTACAGAAATCTGTAGGTTGTTTTAAAAAAAAAACGTTAACCTCCACTTTAAGGCCGTAAAAATGGAAAAAGAAAATAAATCCAGGAAAATACGGAACTACTTTCAAACGATAGCAATCGATATGCTATCGTTATCGTATTTTCAAGCGGCAATTATAAAATGCCACAAATTTCTACGTAACAAGCTCGACGCTCCCAGGGCGCTCCCAGGGGCCACGTACGCGTCGGTCATCGAATGCGGTACGCAAAACAAACGAATCAATACCCCTGCAGTGATGTCCTAGGTACGCACAACGCATTGTTTTAGCAAATGAGGGTCAAGGATTTCGTGGAATATGTCC
>JZLH01S0151922.1:47917-78627 GCA_001188425.1 Eucidaris tribuloides
TGGTTTTGTGATCTGTGATGTTTTCTGCCGGGGTTTTCTGTTCACTCGTGTGTTCCTGCAGACCTGCTGTGTTCGTTTTCGTATGTCATCTACTGTACTACGTCGTATGTGCAATCGGCCTGGTTGGTTGTGGTGTTGCAAGTTTGTATACTGTTTCGTTGTCGTTTCAGAGCAATTTGTTTGGTCAATTTCTTGTAATTTCTGTTACAAATTTAGAGGTTTTTCCCTTCGAAATGTGAACATTTTGAGGAAAAATACGTTTTCCGTGATTTTCCGTTTGAAAAGCCACTTTCCGTTTCGAAAGGCTGTTTCCGTGAATTCCGTCCGTTTTCTGCGATCGCGGAAAATCACTGTGGTTGGTCCTTTGCAATTCTTGCTGACGGAACTGCTTCCTTAGTTTTTGAGCAATGCTCATGAAAATTGACGCACACTTTAGTCTTGGGTGAAGATGTGCAAGACACATTTTTTTGGTGGCAACTGCATTGCCATGGTAACTGCATATTATGGCAATTAGAGGAAAATATTGACGATCCAAATACTTCCTCATTTTTCAAGCATTGCTCATGGAATTTAGCATGCTTGGGGTGAAATGAGTTGTTGTTACAAATGATGAACCAAAAGGTACCTGTTGTACCCCTGTGTACTGCATTGTGCTGTGCCCTCTTGTGTCCGTCAAAAGTTTTTTCTTTAGTTATGATGCTGAGGCTGTGCCAGTGCACAACAGAAAGACATAAACTGACAAAAAGTGGATTCAAAATCATGCCGAAGTTGTAATTTGTACGCCCTTTGGCGTTTATAAGATCATGTAAGGAAACATTTTGGTCAAGAAGGGTTTGTAAACATTTAGAAGCACACTACAAACATAACTTTAATTCAACAAAATGGCAGATTTCTATTTGGTACCCTAGAGTACTGTTTATGTGATCAAATGTCAAACAACCTTTCTGTTTTTGTGTCACTTTGCAGGTCTGGTCACAGAGTTGAAAGGTACCAACATCAAGGAGGTTGCGCTGGGTAAGGCCCACGTGTGTGCCCTGACAAACAGTGGACAGCTCTACACCTTCGGCATCAACAACAAGGGGCAGTGTGGGAGGGGTACGGCTGCTGGGCAGCCGCCAAAAGAAGGTAAAGGAGACGCTTTTGTATTTCATTTGGAAGGGTGATGCTTGTACAATGACACCCACATCCAATGTTATGCTGCCCTTCATCCTGCCTTTGTACTGATTACTGAATGAAGTTAGATGACAAAATGGATGAGTAAACCTTTCAGTTTGGGGGCTCTAAACTATATCAAAGATACAGGATCTCTTTTGCAAGCCCCCCTCCCCTCAGAAACACAAGAAAATATCACTTCTGCCCTTAGGCTGCTTGTGGAAGAAATGTCTGTGGAATCTGAAGATCAGTATTTATCTAGAATATGAAAAATACACAAATTTTAATTGCTGTTTAATCTGGGAAATGGACAAGTAAAGAAATTTGTAAGTTTTGGCTCAAGTCCACTCTCTGAGAAAAGTAGAAGTACCCTTGTCTGATACTCTAGCCTCTAGCAGTCTTAGAGCTGCTCTGATCGAAATAAGGGATGTGTGTGATGTTGAGGGTGCCTTGTAGGTGCTGAAATTTACTTGGTCAAATCCAAATTGTTTCCGTAACTGTAAATGATGATGAACTCTCCCCAAAATTGAGAGGTTTTTAATAGAAACAAATAAAATAAAGGTTTGAAGGCTTGATGAGTTAGTTCTTGTATTGACATACAAATGAACGGTATAAAAATCATTTTGGGACTTATGCATTAGCAAATTTTGGTCAAATTTCTTGTGTAGAATAATAAAATAGAAGTATTTTTACTCAGTTCAATTATTTTTTATTTGAAATAATCTGTAATAAAGTATCTTCAACTTGACCTCAATCCTTAAATTTTTTTAATGAAAATTATGAATTCTTTTTGTATGTGTGTGCTCCACACACTTTACGATTATATGAGCTGGTTGCTCCATCTTTTTCCCCCTTCCATTCCGTCTTCAGGGGCAATGGCGGATGGGTTACCAATAGCAACTGAGGAGGATGTGGAGGAGGATGAGGTGGAGAAGGAGGAGGAGCCGTGCAATCATGAGTGGGTGACCGACCAGTGCATGATATGTACCACCTGCGGGGAATGTACCGGCTATGGAGCCAGCTGCATCAGGAGTCAACGGCCCAGCAGGCGGCCTGGAATGTAAGTTTACCATGGACCTTGGCAAGTATCCCCCGATTCATTCTTCAAACGGGACGGGGGGGGGGGTAGGGGGGGCAGGGTGTCTGGCCCCCTGAAATTTTAAAAATATAGAAAATTAGGGATTTTTTCGCAGTGCAATTCATGAAATTAAGGGAGTTTTTTGACATTTTTTGTCACCCTCCCAAAGATTTTGACATGGCTGCCCCTGCCTTCAAACACTTTATATCTATCATGGCAGAAAATTAATCCTGTCAAAAAATGGACAAAGATGGACTTTCTGTGTGAGTTTGACTGGACAGTGAAGTGTTATTATTGCTAAATATTCTATCTGTTACCAAGATTGATATATTTCCAGCTTCTGTCATACTTCCTGGACAGTGTCGGATATGAGTTTAAGCTTCTATGTTCGAGATCTTAAGGAGAGATTTATATTCCACAGTCAATTGACTGGGAAATATCAGATGGGGAATATGACAATCCTGTCTGTAACATCGTCACCTCAATCTTCTTGAAGGAAAAACAAATTTGGTATGGATTACCGATTCATGAAAGCTGGATCTCCAAGTTGGTATAGATGCCAAATTATATATATCTGTGTGAAAGCCAGTTATTGTCATTGGGTTTAGAATTTGAATTTTGACATTGTCATATATTATAGATGCCCTTGGCATCGTTTTTACTTACTGCATCATTTTCATACACCCCACATCTTTCACAGGATCTGCGGATGCGGTTCTGGCGATGCAGGCTGCAGCAAGTGCGGGATATGCCGCTTCTGCAGCGGGGAGGGGGCGGGCAACGTGCAGGGAAACAACGCCAGGCGGGGGAACATGGTGATGATGGGAAACGGTGCCCCCAACGATTGGCTGGGTCACCTCAGGGACGCGTTCATCAGGAGGAAGGTCCATCACCAGCAGCTAGACTGGGTCCTGGGCAAGGAGAAGGCCAAAGGTAGGACCAGATGGGTTTCATTTTTCTATCATATTCAAAGACATTGTGTAACCCTAAAAGAACTGGGAAAGGTGGGGAGGGGGTAATGACTGGCTGGGTCACCTCATGTATGCTATCACCAGGAGGAAGGTCCATCACCAGCAGCTAGACTGGGTCCTGGGCAAGGAGAAGGCCAAAGGTAGGACAAGAAGGTTTTCATTTTCAAAAAGATTTAATGACATAACCTGGGGGTGGGGTTGGGGTTGGAGGGGGGAGGGCAGCACGACTGGCTGGGCCACCTCAGGGACACCTTCATCGAGTGGAAGGTCTATCATTAGCAGCTAGACTGAATGCTTGGCAGGGAGAAGGCTAAAGGTAGGACTAGAGGAGATTTATTTCTGTATGGTTTCAAGACATTGTTTAACCCTGAAAGAACCTGGGGTAGAGGGTGGGGTGGGAGGGTTCCAAGGACTGGCTGGATCACCTCAAGGACACTTTCATCAGGAGGAAGGTCATCACCGGCAGCTAGACTGGATCTTGGGCAAGGAAAAGGCCAAAGGTGGGACCAGAATGGGGAGCGAAGAGGGAAGGGGGAGGGGAGGACCAGAAGATTTCCATTTTAGAACAGGTTTAAAGACATTGTTTAACCCTAAAAGAATGGGGGAGGAGAGGGGGAGGGGAAGGGGGCAAAGACTGGCCGGGCCTTCGCAGTGATGCCTTCTTCAGAAGGAAGGTCCGCCACCGGTAACTAGACTGGGTCCTGGACAAGGACAAGGCTGAAGGTCAGACCAAAGGGTTTCCATGTTATTAAAGATTCAAAGACATTGTTGAACCCTGAGAGAAGGCTGGGGGTGGGAAGGGGGCAATGACTGACTTTGACACCTCGGGGATGCCTTCATCAGGAGGAAGGTCCATTACCAGCAGCTAGACTGGGTCTTGGGCAAGGAGAAGGCCAAAGGTAGGACCAGAAGAGGTCGATTTCTGAACAGATTTAAAGACATTGTTTGATACTGGGCTGTGTAATTATGTTGAAATGGACAAATAAACAAGTAAAAGAAAATTATGCCTTTCTCTATCAACCATAACCATGAATGAATAGCAGGTTGTGAAATATGCAAATGTAGAGTGTATGCAGTAACTTGAATGAATAGTAATAATAATAATAATAATAATAATAATAACAATAAATATCATTTATGAAAGCGCTATAGAAGAAAAATTGCAAAGAAATGACATATGTAGTTAATACAAAGATGGAGCAAAATACAATACAGATTTTATACATTTTAAATTATACTGAAGTGATAGCAGCTAGACTGGGTCTTGGGCAAGGAGAAGGCCAAGGGTAGGACCAGAAGAGGTCGATTTCGGAACAGATTTAAAGACATCGTTTGATACTGGGCTGTGTAATTATGTTGAAATGGACAAATAAACAAGTAAATGAAAATTATGCCTTTCTCTATCAACCATAACCATGAATGAATAGCAGGTTGTGAAATATCAATGTAGGAGTGTATGCAGTAACTTGAATGAATATAATACTATATAATGATAATAATATATAACATAATATCATTTAGTAAAGCGCTATAGAAGAAATTGAAGAAATGAATAATGTAGTTAATACAAAGATGGAGCAAATACAATACAGATTTTATACATTTTAAATTATACTGAAGTGATAGCAGCTAGACTGGGTCTTGGGCAAGCGAGAAGGCAAGGGCTAGGGACAGAAGAGGTCCGATTTCCGAACTAGTATTTAGAGACATTGTTTGATACTGGGCTGTGTAATTATGTTGAAATGGACAAATAAACAAGTAAATGAAAATTATGCCTTTCTCTATCAACCATAACCATGAATGAATAGCAGGTTGTGAAATATGCTGAAGTGATAAACATTAAAATCATAAAAGACTTTTTTTTTTTGATTGCAGGATTGAGTGAATGAGTGGGCTTTGAGTATGGAGTAATTGCTTGAATATATGGGAAGTGAAGTCATCTTTGTGGCCAGTCACACTAGACTGCTCTCTGTGCCATCCGGATAGATTTCCCTGTGAGATGCCACACCCACTTCAGGGGAATTCCCTTTTTGGGGATTTGCCCTTTTGTTGTGAGGCGTCTCGCATTGGGCACTTCCCAGAGCAATGTTGTGATTCTCTGATTCTGACAGCATAAACTTGCTGCCAGGATTCGTTCAATCTCACACATGATTGCTAATCAGGCAACTGTAATGCAAGCTTATTGATAAAATCTGTAAAACAAGAATTATTTTTGTTTTAATTCATTCATTTTAAGTATGACATCATGAGTTACCAACTCAAAAATAATACAAATATAAAATTTCTCTACATGTTATGTTTGTGATAGTAGAGTTACATACTGTATTATCAGTTAGTAAGTGCTGGCTTGAATTATATCTAGTGACCAGGGTAATAATAATGTGTAAGCGCTATGATACTGTGATGAATAGCACAATATAAGAACCCATTATTATTTATTAGTTTGTGTGTATGGGGGAGGTGGTTGTATTTGAATTTCTTGATAATATAGGTAAAAAAGTTTAAGTCTGGAATGTACACTGCTACTCAATATTGAAGTTGTGTTATCAGTATCACTGCATCTATTGTCAAACATTTCCAAAAATGTTTAGCAATGTTGTATCACTTTTAATCACTTGCATGTTTAAACTCACAGATGAAGGCAGTACTAGTGGAGATGACAGAGAGCCCGAGAGGGACTTCAGTCAACCGGTGATCCATCCCCCTGGTCAGGTCACAATTGGTACAGGCCAGACACCCATCAAGCAAGTAGCATGTGGACTCCACCATTCAGGTAAAGGGGTCATTTTCGGAAAGTAACTGTTAATCAGAGTTAATGATTTGATTGCTTTCTCACATTCTCAGTGTTTCTAACATGTTTGCTTTATTTAACACATTGTCAATATAACATATATTGGTGTATTAGTTATATTTTAAATGTATTAAGAACTGAAACATTCATTAGCAATCTTATCATTTATTGAATAAAATTCTGAAGATGTTCAGAAGCTCGGACATTTGAATTGAAGAAAATAGTTCGTTTGACATTAAAAGAAGAGAAGAAATTATACCTTCAGAATAGTAGATTAACTCACATCAGTCTGTAAAAATCATCTCGGTACATGGTCAATGTCATTTGCTGCCATCATAGCAAAACATGCTCCTATGGTTGTGTCATACACCAACCCACACCTCAACACTAACCCTAACCCTTACCCTATTCTGAATTGGAGACCCAATCCTATCTCTTGTCTTCTGAGATATTTCCACAAGAGCAACTGTCACCAGAGCAAATGCTTCATTTTAAATGGACAGGAAATCTCTTATAGTATATTTTATTCAAACTTGGTAATGTACAGAGTAACTTAAAGATTATTGTCTCTTTTCAGTGGCCCTTCTCGAGAATGGAGAGGTGTATGTGTTTGGTCTCGGTAACCATGGGCAACTGGGACAACGTGACTCTTCAAATAGGTAAGTGTGTTCGACCTATCCCTGAGTTTTTCATTTTCAGAGTTTACAATGTGTAATTGACATAAGTTACTCGAGAGAGAGCAATTTTTGGCTCAGTATTATATGTAAGATTGACTCACTTGAGAAGTAATAGACTTTACTCGCAATCAGTGTTGAATCCAAGGCTGACGTCAAGGCCGATTTCTAGTGGTCTCGAGCCAAGTCACCAAGGGAAAGGTTGTGTTTGGGGGTGGCCTCGGTCTTGGAACCCATGGTCTCGAAACAACACTTCTGGCAATGTAGGGGAAGTGAAGTCATCTTTGTGGCTAGTCGCACTAGACTGCTTTCCATGCCATCCGGATTGACTACCCTGTGAGATGCCACACCCACTTTAGGGGAATTCCCTTTTTGGGGGGATTTCCCCTTTTGTTGTGAGGCATCGCACAGTGGGCACTTCCCAGAGCAATGATGTGATTCTCTGATTCTGACAGCGTAAATTTGCTGCCAGGATTCGTTCAATCTCACACATGACTACTAATCAGGCAGGGGTACTTTAAGGTTATCAATAGTATTTGTTAAATGAGAGAATGGGAGAGGTGTATGTGTTTGTCTTGATAACCATGACTTTGTACAACTCTGACATTATGATTCTTCAAATGGGTGTGTAGGTCTGACCTATCCTTGAGGTTTTCATTTTCCGAGGTATGCCTTAGTATTGTTTGTAATATTGACTTATATGGAAGTGTTTGTCATATTGTTAATTATTGACATTTAAGAGGTGGTGGTTCTGCATCAAGTATTATTGTTAGTCTCATGAGAGTTTATACTGCAGAGATTTCAGCATCTGTTTTAAGAATTTCCACCAAATTATGACAAATCTCACACAGATTGGACATCCATTTTCAGTATCTGTTTGTTGATATTTCAGATCTACACCAACTAAAGTAGCCGTAGATGAGAAGATAACACTAGTAGCAGCCGGTAGCAATCATTCTGTGCTTCTGTCCGAATCAGGGAAAGTCTTCACCTTTGGTAGTTTTCAGGTGAGTTCAGTGCTGCCTCGTTCTTGTGGTGATGGTTTAACCCTAATCAGGCTGGGCTTTTTTGGCTATGCTATATCTGGGGCGGGGCGGATTCCGCCCACCCCCCCACCCCCACCCCCCCCCCCCGACGATCTCGGCCATCGATCGCGCGATCGCGCCGAAAATCGGCACGCACATTACCCATCATGTAATCTACAAGACTGTATATTAACTACCAGGAATTAATTTCATATCAATTGATTATGCTAATTTATGCGTAAAATAATAATTACCTGTACATCACTAATTAAAGCTCCAACACTGCTAATTTTTGTGTCTGGACACTCTTTTTAGCATTCTTAACAAATTTACTTGAAAAAAATCGGAATCAAAATTGATTTCCTAGGTATTTTATTGTTTGTTCAAATTTCTTAGTATTTCTTTGTTTTTCAACCTTTTGTTTTCTATTGTTTTTTGATGAAATTGTCGGGACACTTGTGTCAAACCAGCCAACAATTAATTAATTTCAACCAATAAAAGTAAAAGTAATCATACATTTATGAATTTTGGCTGAAAACACAATTTGTATTGGAAATGTACACAAAATCATGTTTTTGAGCGATTTTTGGGGTGACATGCAAGTAGAAAATGTTACGTAACATGGGAACCGTGTACCCGGACGTCGCGAATTTGGTCTCAAAAGATGCGCGACATTCGAGAGAATAAAGTCATGAAACGCCGTGGCAACTGCTTTGCGCGTCGCAGACATTTTGCGCAAAAACTTCGGGGGGGGGGGGGGGCAGATTCCGCCCCCCCCCAGCCTTTTTAGGGTTAAAAAGAATAGGATGGTCGTCTTATGACAAATGACAGAAATCTTGGCCATTTGTGCCCATAAAGTAATGATGAATTCATCATACCCTTGTAAAAAAAGTGAAATGTGGTAAATTTTCGATGTTTTTTTAAAGTTATGTATGGATAATTATGTATTGATGAATTTGGAAGCTTAACAATCAAAGGTATTGGCTAACATTTACCACAGTCAAAAAAATCTGAGCTACATGATTCCCCATGCTACCATTGTCTTTGATAAGGTCTAAAAATGACGCCCTGAAAAAATTGTATTTCAAAATGATTATTTAGTGCTTTCAAAAAGTGAAATCGTAAGTTGATCGGATACACCTGCCCATTTTCTCCCCTAGACTTACTGTGTGTACACCTAAGCTATTTAAACTCGCCCCAAGTTTTAATTGTTTATTCATGCATAACTTGCCATTGGCAGTGTAAATTTCCAAACTTTTTTTTATTCTAGGGTGTTTATTTGTCCATATGAACACTACTATGTAGTTCAGATATCAAAATTTGACAGTTTTTTAAATTGAAGCTTCACAATGTTAGCCTATCATTTTAATGCATTGAGCATTCTAACAGAGCAACATTCGGAATATGGTTCTGTTCCCATCTAGGAAATGAATGGTCCAACCCAACAAAGTTGAAAGAATGGACTGTAGATTCCTTGGGAGTGTAATATCTTCAAACAGTTACAAGTTTTTACAGATGTATGATGCAAAAGACAAAAGTTTTAGATGAAATTGTATCCGTTATAACAATGTAATTTCTTAATTATAATGTAGTGGATTTTTCGGAAGTTACAATGAATTTTGGGACATATTTTTTGTAATCAAGGGGTATCCACAAATGTATAGGAAATGTATATGTTTGTCCCATTCACAAAACTTCTCAGCAATTCCGTGTAAGTGTCACATGAGTCACACGTGCTGTATATTACGAGTCACAAGCTGGGGTATAGATGATTGTTTTACGCGATCAGGTAAAGCAGTCAGCTACAATTATTTTCTCGGTTTTGATCTATAGCCTGGCTTGTGCCTTGTGTGACATAAGGCATGCGTGACTCGTGATATTTACATGGAATGGCTGTTCTGTGATAAAAAAATCTCAAATTTGTAGGCAAATCTACCTGTTTTTGAATGATCTAGTGAAGGATGTTCCTTTTATATTGGAAAGTGTAGTAACAAATTATATTATTTTCATACTTTTTTCTTATACCTGTGATTGAAAGGGTACTCTGTATGGTGTAAAATTGTGCCAGAAGCGTGTTGCAGGTTTAATACAGACATCTTATTTTTCATTTAAATCATTGGCGTATATCAATCACTTCATAAAATCTGAACTGCTTTCACTCTCCAGAAAGGACAGCTCTGTCGACCGGTGCAGGAGGAGAACAATGCGGCCGATTCGATGTCCCACACCGTCCCCGCCCCCATCCCCACCCTGGGGGCCCGGTACAGCAGGAGGGCCACCTGGGTGGGGGCATCAGGCGACCACACCTTCGTGAAGATTGATGAGGCGCTGATCAGCCCCAAGATGCTGTCCGATTCCCTGGTCTTTGCAGATCAAGGAGCAGTAGGTGAGATGACAAGTTGGTTTATTCATTTATTTCATGTCATTTCAGCAGAAACCACCTGTAAATCCTTGTAATTGGCTAATTTTCAATGGGACTTTTATGAGTAGCCTACTGTACACAGGAGTATGCAGGTGTGAAGCCAAGGTATCAATATATTGATGCGAACATATTTTGTATATTTGAATATATACGTCTCTCAGGCAAGAAATATAAAGAAAATGGCGTTAGTAATGACAACATTGTGAAATAATCCAGGAATTTGTAATTACTGCTTCCTCCCTCCCTCCCTAAAAAAAAACCTTTAAAAAATGCTGCTCCAAATAATACTCCATGTTGCATATACCCAATATTTGCTGATATTAGACTATATTTCAACATCCTGGACTTATTGCCAACTTGCTAACTTCCTGTCCAACTCAGAACAAAAGTAGCAGCATTGATTTAATACAGCCAAACTGTTTTTAGTTGTATTGCCTGTTTTCTTTCTTTTTGCATTATTGAACTAGCTCAGCCCACTCATGAGGAAAGTTCCATTCCAGCATTTGTGAATGAAACTCTGACTTTTTCCAAAGTGTATTAAATAAGGTTAACCAAATAAGATTGCAAAATCATGAATACAATAGAAGTTTTCTCAAATATTGCACCTTTTAACATGCACAAATGAGATATTGGATGTGAACAAGTTAGCAAATCTCACTTGAGAAGCGCAATTGTCTGAGTGTGTCCACAGTGGCCTTTCATAGACAACTATATGCGATATGGGGCATTATCTTTGGCATATCTCCATTCAGCTAACCTTGGCTACACCTATTTGCACAGAATATGATACACGTAGCATTCGTATGACTCTATTAATCCATTTATCGTCCATCAGGTATATTACCATGTGATGAGACAGTGTCCTCTGTCAAGTGCCTGATGCTAAACAGAGCCGATGGCAGCTGCACTTCCTTCACGGATGCTGACCAAGTTAGTTTCAAGGGCTGCAGCGTGTGCCTGGACCCTCTCTATAGAGTGCTGTGGAGGTAAGCCAGCACAATCTGTTGCTTTGCCTTTAAGTGACAGTGAATGAGTAAACCCTTTACCCTTGAAAGGGAGAAGGTCGTTTACACCTTACAAACTCTGTGGCTTGTGTGCTGTTTACGTTCTCAAGGGTTAAGAGTTAATTCCCTTCTTATTCTCATCCTGCCAGGCAAACAGTGATATGAAGAATTAGATTAATGATGATGTGTATGTGAAAATTGACACTTCAGATTTCAGCACAGTCCATGGTTGAATGTTAAATTGTCTTATAAGTATGGGGCCAGTTCATCAAACAATTTGCAAGGTATTGTTTTCATTTCAAGAAAAATATAGTTTGTAGTCAATTTAGTGAAGTTTAAAGTTGGAATTGAAAGGAATGAAACTGACTTTACCAGCAAACCAGTGTGCTGTCAGTACCCCATTGAGGTTATACTTGACAAGCTGGTGAAGAGTCAGTTAACAATATGTTAACTCATTGAGGACTAATTACAAGGTATCATATGCGGGGAGCTATCATAAATGTGTGTTATATATCTCCAATGGTTTAATTACCAATGTTGTTGTTTTTTTCCAGTTACAACCCGCTTCAACACCAAGTCCAGTGCCACAACATCCTGAAGACGAGCGTCAGCACAATCCCCGACCTGCCCCCGTCGGCGTCCCTCTTCCTCCCCCAGCTGGCCCTCCCCGGCACCCCTCACGTCCCCATCGAGGGCTCCCACATGGCCCTCCATGTCCTGGCTTGCCTGGACACCCTGACCGCCAGCCGGGAGGCGGGGCTGACCATCGTAGAGTCCGAGACCCAGGTTCAGCAGGTGCTGCGGGTCTACACCAAGGAGGACTTTGGTGTCGTGAACCGGTTCGAAGGTATGGTAATCGGTAGATCGGATGGAAAGATTTCTCTGTAGGCATAACTGGGGTGAAAATAAATGGGGGGGGGGGAGTCTTTTGCAGATGGGAGATGAGATATTTTCTCTAATTTTAGCAATGATTTATTTGTTCCATTTCCTGTGAATCAATATTACTCCTCCCTCTCATCTTTTCTTTGTCCTCATCTTCTTTTTTCTCAATTTTCCACTCTTCTATATTTTTCTTCCTTTTCTTCTTCTTCTACTACTGCTACTTCTACTGCTGCTGCTAGTACTACTTCTACCCCTGATGCTATTGCATTACTGCTGGTACTACTACTTGTACTACTTCTGCTACTGGTACTACTACTACCACTTCTACTACTACTACTACTACCACTACTACTACTACCACTACTACCACTACTACTACCACTACTACTACTACTACTACCACTACTACTACTACTACTACTGCTACTACTGCTACTACTACTACTACTACTACTACTACTATTACCACTGCTACTATTACTACTACTACTACTACTGCTGCTACTGCTGTTTCACTACTACCGGTATCACTCATGCTCCTGCTGCTACTTCCTACTTCCTACAGTATTTTGCCCAGACCTGTGTTCCATCTCTGTAGCTCATAAATTTATCATCATTTTTAATCAGATATACATCATTCCCTCAGTCAATGTCTGTATTTTTGAAAGAACATTTGAATTATCAGTTTTATGTAATTCTGTTTGAAATGTTTTTATTGATTTCAGGTTATGGTGGCGGCTGGGGTTACTCTGGTCATTCGGTAGAGGCTGTTAGATTCTGTCCTGATGCTGACATTTTACTGGGAGGCTTTGGCCTGTTTGGAGGACGAGGGGAGTACAGTGCCAAAATCAAAGTAAGAAAAAAATCTTACACACTCAAATCACAAGTATTTAGAACATAAAAACCTCAACAAAGTCACAGATCAAAATAACAGTACAGTCCGGCCTCGATTATACAGCCACCACTTAACCGGCTCTCTCTGTTATCCAGACAATGGATTTACTTGTCATTGCCTGTAATTGAAATTGATACACCTTCATCAGCATTGTACACAGATACCTGATGGGTATCAGGGAACAATAAATAGAGTGTCACTTGTGTGTGGTCTGTTGCAATTTGCACATGGTGTGTCAGTTTTAACTATAACTTATGGCATGTATTACCTCCCCCCTATACTGTGTTTATACATTATCTGTCTTATCCGGCCGTATCACCCCTGGATGGCTGCTGGTCCCAATGTGGCCCGTCGAGGTCAAACTGTATTTGTTATTTGTGATGGAAAATAAGACTGATTTTTCAATAGTTGATATCAGTACTGTTGTATTTGTGATATTTCTTCTACTCATATATTTCTCATGAAATGACTGTACTAAAAAACCCCATAAATTTGAGGAAGGATAAAAAATTTATATCTTGAACTGGTGAACCATGAAATGACATGACTTTGATATGTGTACTTACTATGATCACAAGACACATGTGGGCATTGCTCGACTTTGGCCTTGTTTAATATTGTGCTGTCCATTCTTTCAGGTGTATGACCTCGGACCGAAAGGTGGCGAATATGAGTTGGATGGAGAACTATTGGCTGAAAGTGATGACATCACATTTGATTGTGGAGCAAGGTGAGAATTATTAAGTAGACTTTCAGCATGCTAATTAAATTAAACGGGCTTTCGACTAGCCATGATGTCGGATTCTTTGTGAGAGGCCGGTACTGCATAATCATTTGTATAGATTGCTCTGTTAAATATTGACAGAAACATAAGTAAAGAAAACGAGACAAACAAAAAGCAAACAAAAACAAACAAAAAGAATCCCCAATAAACAACTCCAACAAACAAAAATACTTCTAACTGAGAATCCAGGCAAAACTCTATTGTCATGTATTTATGATCATGCATGACTTGACTCAAAAACAAAATAGTTTGTGATATTATTTATCTTCCTGTATTATTTATTTGTGATAACACTCGGGAATATATGCACTAGTGGTTTTGAGTAAATGGACTTGCAAAGAGTGCTCATACATATTTGAAATGTTACAATTACATATTTAATTCTACTTGCTCGTGCACTGCTATTGTGAAGAACACTGTGTATGTATCTATTTCTAATTGTCACTGTTGCATTTTACTTTGTGTGGTTTGTAATAATTGCATGTGTCATTGTATATTTTTTTGTGAGTAGTGGAAATAAATTTTTCACATATTACTTCTCATAATTGAATTCACTATCAAATAATTGAAATAATTCAAATCCAAATAAACTTTAATTTATTCTCTCTTGCAGGGAGAAATTTCCCATCCTGTTCGATGAGCCGGTGCCCTTGAATGCGGGGAACTGGTACGTGGCATGGGCGAGGGTCAACGGTCCCAGTAGTGACTGTGGCTCTAGCGGGCAGACTACAGTGACAACAGAAGATCAGTAAGTAGAGAGGATCCCTCATGTCACCTATCCCCTAACTCCATGGGGGGTCATTGATGCACCTCAACTGACCCTTCAACCAAGGCCTTCCATCCCCTTCTGCTCTCTACTGCCCTTGGTGTTGTTGCAAATTCCATTCCTGTCCATACTTTATATCTGCATCACTTAAATTTCTGTACTTTGACTATTGATAGCAGGTTGGAATAACTACAGTCTACTAAAAGTATACGTTAAACATTTAATGACATATAAATGTTGTAAATGTGCTTAAAGAAAAATTCTTTGAGTAGATGCTAGTATGCATATTTTAGCATTGTCACAAGTCATAACAATATAATTGCATAATATTTCAGATACTTTAAAGAATTGTTTCCATTGTAAGACAGTATTGGTTATGAAGGAGTAATATTTGATAAGTAGAAGGAATAGATGTGAACTTACTACTTCTAAAATGAAATATTCTGTTTAATTGACAAATGTGATAGGATATGCTAATCATGTTCTTGTCAATGTAAGTTTCACAATGTGGATGTTAACTTGATTTCCTTGTGCTCAACTTTATTGCACAATCAGGGTCTCATTCCAGTTCATGAGTTCCAAGAAGTCCAACAATGGAACCGACATCAATGCCGGACAGATCCCACAGATACTGTACAGGTAAAGCTTTAACCCTTCCACTACCACTACCATTACCATTAACTCTTAACATGCCACAGAAATTACAGCTCTATTGACATTCTGTGTACTGTGTAGTGCGTATTTGCGACTTTAGCATGTTAAGAGTTAATCCTAATCTTGTTTAGAATTTCTCCAGACATTGTTCATAATTTGACTTTCCTACAGACGGGATTTCAAAGATAATTTGGTAGCGTGTGTCGTACAAGTTTCATTGTACCCTGGAAATGAAGACGACTGATATCACAGTTATTATTAACCCTTTGGGGACAGTAGGCAGCATTAGCCGCCTGATTGATTTTACCCCTAAAAAGGGTAGGCGGAATGTGCAACCCAGCTATAAAGTGCCTTTGTATAAAAGTATAAAAGTATGTTTATGTTTTTGAGTATAACTTTTGTTACATTTGTTCATATTTTACAAACTACAGTTATATACCAGTTGATATGAAAGACTACATACTCTATGATAGGCATGTGTACTTCAATTGATAATGAAGGTACAAACAACATTCTCGACTTTGACTAAAAAAGTACCTGTATGTGAGTGTACGCACTGTCTTGAGTACCTGGACCCTAAGGGTTAATCATTTTTTTTTGGGGGGGGGGGGGCATCATCATTATCGTCAATGTTATCATCAACATCACCACCATCATGATCATTTTTATTTTTGTGTGGTGGGGGGTGGGGATTGTACTACACTTGTGGAAGTATGTCTCTTGATTTATCCTTTTTGTCTTTTTGTATAGACTACCCCAGCCAGATGCCAACAACTTCCGAGGAAAGTCTTGCCAAGGAGAACCTGTCCATGTTTTGTCATCTTCGTTCAGTAGTTCTGTTTCTCCGGTAAGATTTATTTAAGATTCCGTCCAATAATATATTGCAACATTTGTCTTTCTCCCACTTACTCATACAATATTTCTAAACTAATTCTTTCTACATTAAACAGTATAGCAAAGAGAGCTAAATTTATTCAAAATTGTACAGATTCCACAGAATTTTTGTAAAAGTGCTTGCTTTGAAAAGCTCTAATGTTTGGCATGATTGTCAAGAAGCAAAAATTGTTGGGTTTGTTTCTTCCCCTTTTATACTTGGTTGTGGTGGGAGACAAATATAGAGCAATCAATCCCTAATCCAGAACAAGTCGGAATCTGTGAAGGAGCTGCATCGTTATTGCTCACTTGTTAGTAGAGGTCGTGTCTTTAAGTACACTTTATAACACTGTGGAAGACCCATTTAAACAATTGTCGAACTTTGCTATCTGACATATCTGACAGTGTTTGAATGGACAAATAAATACCCTAGAACACAAAAGTTTGGACAGTTATGCTCTCACTAGTACAATATGTGCAGATACAAATTGGCACATTAATTTTATATCGGCCGATAGGAAATTCTGCAACACAGCAGTCTATGGAGAAAAGCTGGAATGGTCTCTTAATGATTTTTACTTTTTTAAAGCACTTAATGATTGTTTTACACTGCAAGTTTTTCAGGGCTTCATTTTTAGACCGTATCAAAGACACTAGTAGCATGGGGAATCATGAAGCTCAGATTTTTTTAAAACTGGAAACATTGTTATACAATGCCTTTAAATATAGTTGTTTGTGAATATCAAAATGTGCAAGGCCAAAATGGCCCATACAATAGTCACAAAATGTGCACACGAAGAACCATATTGTACAAGCCTGCTTTTTCATGGTGTGTCCCAGATATTTGTACTGTAATGTACTTTTTATGCAAATATTGGCTCTGTTTATCTGACCTCTTTTCTCCCTTTCCTACATCCCCCCACCCATATCAGGAAGTATTTGAGTCCCTATTGAGGCTACTCCAGTGGAGTTGGTCCACGTTTGGGAAGAGTGTGAACAAGGCCTTGACCTTGAAGGACCAAGGGTTGAAGACGGCATGCAATGAACTGGAACGGCTTGTTTACATTTCAACCGCTTGCCTGAGACTACTAAGGAGTCACGTGTGTGAAATCTACCCAAATCCAGGTAAGGATATTTTGAAATGATCCCCCCCCCCCAAAAAAAAAAGAAAGAAAAAAAAAAGAAAAAAGCAACAATAGAATCAAACAACCACTTGTTGTGGGTTACCAATATTTTACTTGTGCTTTTGTGATGTGTACTATTCATAAACCCAAGGCTAGCTGACTTGAAGATTGACATATTTTTAATGTATGTTCATTGCCAAGATACAAGCACACCAAAATATTGTTCAGTACAATGAAGAGCTGTCATCATGGCTTTCTCATCATTAGTTTTTAATTATATCTTTCCATACAGACATTGTATGGATTGCCACAATGGAACTGCAATAATTTTTCTCCATTGTACAACTTGAATGTTAGCTGTTGTTCTTAAAAATCATGTGGTAAACATGTTTTCCTGTTGTCCATTGATAATTTTCATGCAATACCATGTCAGTATTCTACATTTCAATGAATTTTAAAGAATGAATTTTTTGTTGACATCTAAATTTCAGAGTATGTGAAGTGATTTATTTTGAATACTATAGAGTCCATCTTGCCCCAAATCAAATTCAAATTCCACATTGTGATATCACAAATACAGCCACAGGCAAGAGACCGACGAGCGGATCCCCACAACTCCCAGAATGCATCTCAACGACCTGTGACCTCCTGAAGCAGATCCTGTGCGAGCTGAAGGACCCCCGTCTGCAGCAGGTCACCGAGGCGGCCGCCACCACCCCAGGGCCGGCCCCCCTCCCCCTGGGGAAGATGGCCCAGAGTGTGATAGACGAGTGCCATCACACGTTTGTGCAGTGCTTCCATGCCTTCTACCCCACGTCGCAACTCAAGTGGGTCTTCCTTTGTGACCTGCTCAACTCAACAGACCAGGTTAGTATGGTGGGGAAAGGGTTGTCAAAGTAGGTGGGGTGGGCAGGTGGGACGGGGAGGGGGTGGGATGTGGGGTTGGGAGGTATATGGGGAGGGTTTGGGGTGGAGGATGGTTTGAGGGATTGTCAAAGATTTCTAACGTACATTACAACTCATGTTGGTCTTTCTTTGGAAGCTGCACAACTCAACAGACCAAGTGGGTGATGTGAGAAAAAGGGTGATGTCAGGATTTTGATTGCAATAAAATTTGAATTTGAATTTGAATTTGTATGAGATGGGGTGGTGCATAGGGGGGGGGGGGTAAAGGATGTAAACAGAGGATTCCACTCCACATTAAAATCAAGTGGGCCGGTCTTTGTGACCTCTCAACTCAACACACCAGGTGAATGTTGTTAGGGTGCCGTAAGAGATGGGGTGGGGAAGGCATGTGGGTGGGGTAAGGGATATAGGCAGAGGATTCTACCCCATATCACAAATTAAGGAAGTCTTTCTTTGGGATCTGCTCAACTCAACAGACTAGGCGAGTGTGATTAGGAAAGGGGTGCTGCAAGAGATTTGAGTGGGGGTGGGGTAGGTTTGGGGGATGGGGCAGTTTAAGGGATTATGGAATTGCCATAACAACCCTAAACCTAGGGACAGTGATTTTCCATTTCAATTAAAGGCCTTTTCCCTTTTCCAAAAATCTGGAATTCCATTTCAACTTGTCTGAAAAATGGAAATTCCGTTTTACTATAGACTTTGTATTCATGGAAAAAAATGACAATTCCGTTTACATAAAACTTGAAACAAATATTTCTCGCTGTTTCTGTGTTTTTGTATCAACTTTTTCTAATTTTTGTTCTGAGTTTTGTGTTTTCTCCTTCCAAAAAGTAAAAATTTGGAGAAAAAAGAGGTTTTCCGTGATTTTCCGTTTGAAAACTCATTTTCCGTTTCAAGTTGTGATTTCCGGAAATTCCGTTATCGCGGAAAATCACTGTCCCTATAAACCCCTTAACCCTGTCAGTACCACACACATAATGTCACATGCAAAGTGTATCCAGTTTTATTGTAGTGACATTGAAAGGCATATTTCAAGTTTGATTTAAATGAAAAATCCAACTAATCTACTTCATGATCATTGCACTCCATTCCCTCACAGTCAGTATCTCCGGAAGTCAATGGTCATCTTCTAGCTGCCGTCCTGGAGGCGCTATGTGACCCCACTGTCAAGCTGACCAAGGTACTGCCCATCCTACGGGAGCACCCAGACCATGAGCTGCCCTCCCATCCCATCTCCTTTGCCAAGCAACTCTCTATGGAGGACTCGCCCAGCGCTGCCCAGGCCGAGGCCAGGGCCCAGTTCCCCGAACTGGTGGTGCACATGGAAGACAGAGTACAGGTGAGTGAGTAGCTGATTAGGTGAGCTGCAGTGAACAATGGTCTAAACATAACCATATGGAGTGGGATTGTTTTATGTGTTCAAACACTCCCTTTTGGGCCATGGAACTGGTTTCTATCACACATGATTTGGCCATGAAATTTTTTGTACGGATGGATTAGGCCATTGTAAAATTTTTACCCTATTGGTATTTGGCTGTGTAGTTAATTTTTTTTCTGTTGGTATTTTACCGTTTAAATTTTTAATTTTTTTTTTTTTACTTTTTTGTCTGCATTGGTTGGTTGTAAACGGACATGATTTGGCTGTGGACTGAACCCCCCCCCCCCTTGGAAAAATCCTGCGTATGCCTATGGATCTTATCAATGGCCCGGCTGCATCATGCCTTCTTGTAGCTTTTTCATAATCATCATCACCATCATCATTATCATTATCATCATCATCATTACTCAAAGTCCATTTTTCCTTTTTTCCTACTTTGTTGGGTCAGAAACTTTCTTTCCTTCATGACCCTTCTCCAAGCATTCAGTATGTGTATCTGACTTTCATGCTAAACGAAGTACATTTTTTACTTTGAATCTTTATTTTTAATGGCTGTGAATTTTAACTGTTCGAGGTTGTTCCATTTTGCACATAGGACTCAGAGGTTAAAAAGATTTAAAATGTTGTCATTTATTCTTGAAGTGATGTTTCTGAATTCACTCTTGAATAAAAAGTGACAAGTATTTTTAACTTGTACAATACCAGCCATTGAAGCAACCATTCAAAATGTCTTTTAGATAACCACATGGATCTTGCCGATAGGAGTGAGAGTGGTAAATAAAAATTAAATTGAATTTCATAATCAGAGCCAGCACCTGTGGCTCTTGAAACCAAACTACAGCACTCTTTTCTTATGGATCTCAAACTTGGTGACTTACTGTCTATTTTTTACTTGCTTGGTTGTTTGTTACATTTTGTCAGGGTGAAAGTATAGTGGCTCTCAACACAAGTTTCCAGGAGATATTGGACAAGCTGCTGGCCATCTTGACCACTCCTGTGAGAGACGCTTTAGACGTGGTAAGTTATGACATGAATACAGAAAGGCCATTGACCCTTTGTTTGTGTTGTTAAATTTGTAACAAAACAAGTAGTAATTTCTATAAAGATATAAGCAGCTTTGTGCATCGTATAACATTGGTCATTTTGATTTTAGAACTAGTGATTTAAAAGGTATAATCTGCACAAATTTGTGGCTTTCCAGTTATAATATTATACTCACTTTGTTATCAATAAATATGCAAACTGACTTGAATTGTAGAAGTTTTTTTTTTCAATTCTGTGAGTTAGGAAGAACAAAATTAAAGGAGAAGTGCCAAATACATTTGAAAATACTGGCTCTCATACTTTAGTCTTTGTCATAAATGTTAAGGCAGCAAGATATTAATCAATTCAAGACTGGAAGAGTTTCTCAGTGTCTTTGCTGGGTTTTGTATGTCTCAAGATAAGCAGTTATAAGTTGGGTTTATACTGTGAACACTGAACAAATGAAAAAAAAATCATTTTTTTTTCAAACTGACCCTGAAAATAAAAAATCATGAGATACATGCATGTAGTGCTACTATTAATGATTGTTACACATAGTTATTTGTTGGTTTTGTAATACGCACTTATAAAAACAAGTGGATAAGAACAAACCAGATTTTCTTTTAACACCTGATGTTTGTTCCATATAGTTGCAGTAGAATAACTGTAAATGATGACATAAATCTTTCTAAGAGCTGCATATTTTTCATTTGAATGTAAAAATTTGATTTTCAGAAACAACCATGCAGTCACAGTACGCTAGTTAGTAATACCAGCCGTCTGCTAAGCTGTGTTGTGAGTGAACTTTCAGCAATGGCTTGTGCAAATGAGGTAAGATAATTTCAAACTCAGTGATAGCATTACACAATTGTTTGTTGTTATAGTATCCTTTAAAATACACTTTAATGTCAAAGAAATGATGCCCTAGTGAAAAGTGCTAAACCTTTCCAATTTCTTGTCCATTCTTTATTGATAATGACAAAGAACATTTTGTGTGCAAAACGTTCCTGCAGTGCAATGTTGTTATCTATTTCTAAAATGTAACTTGCACCCAACAGCAATATATTTTGTGTCTGAAATTTGAAATTATGTGTATTAATTGAAAATTACTTAATGCTATTCAGATGTCTTTTAATAAAATTTCATTCAAGAGAATATGCTGTTTTACTCCAAGACGTCAAATATCAACCTGTTGGAGTATGAGATATCTCGTGGTGGGGCTTATGGAAAGTGGGTGTTATAGCGAAATCAATCATCTCCAATGGGCTAAGAATTACGTAACTGATATGCCATCTGGTTTTGGCTGATTCCTATGATTAATCCTATTGACTGCATGCAAACTATGAATGCCTTTATACATTTCAGTAACAGAACATTCTAGATCCCCCCCCCAAAAAAAAAAAAAATGATAATGATAAATAAATAAATAAATAAATTTAAAAAAAGAAACAAAGAAAAACACAAAAAAGGCAGAAAAAATAAATTAAAGACAAAAAGTAACTAATTCTACTGATTCTGTTTGTATACTTGCCTCTGTTACAGAATGACAACCAGACGTCAGGACGTCCGCTGCTCACAACTCCATCCCGCTTCACCCGTGTCAGCCAGAACCGAGGCTGGAGTACTGGTAACGGCACCCCCGACGCTGTGTGCTTCAGTGTCGACAAACCAGGCATTCTCATTGCGGGGTTCTGTGTGTACGGTGGTGTGGGCTACTACAACTATGAGCTGGAACTTCTAGACGGGGTAAATTTGGAAATTGTTTCTTAGGATATTACAGGGCAGTGACATGATTGGGAGAAGTAAAAAATGCCTCGAGAACCAAATGAGTTTAAACATATACCAAATACATACTGGCTGCAGTATAAAACAAGGTTGGGAAGGATTTGTCTAGAATTTTTTACATAAGGAGAAATAAGCCATGCATATACCAGCAGTGAGTTAAAAGTATAACCCTGATAGAAATTAGACCCATGCAATTTGCCTGTCACATTGAATTCTGATAGTGATTGTTTGAAACACAGTAAACATTTGACCATGAAATTTTCACAGCAGAACCTTGAACAGTGTGTTTGATTCTAAAGTAGTTTTATAGCCAAATGAGGACTATTTCCAAATTCTGATAGTGATTATTTGAAACACAGTAAACATTTGACCATGAAATTTTCACAGCAGAACCTTGAACAGTGTGTTTGATTCTAAAGTAGTTTTATAGCCAAATGAGGACTATTTCCAAATCTGTTTTTCCCTTTAAAGATAAGATTGAGTACTTCAAGAGCAATAAAATTTTGATATCAACTGTTTTCAAACCAACAACAAACAGGTGGTGTCCTGAAAATGTCACTCTATTACAGAAGAGAGCTAGTTGAAAGTAGCAGAACACTTTATTTTTTAAGAAAACCTCTACACATATCATCATGTTGACAATTTAGTGACACAGAAATCTATATGTCGGTCCGTTACTTATTGACATAAGACGTCGTTTAAAAGTTCACAACATTGAAAATGAAATTATAAATATAAGAGCACATTCAGGGGGTGAATAAATCTCACTTTATTAGTTAAGTAAAAGAAACTTTCACATGAAATAAAAACCAAGAGGAAACAAACTGGGGGAATTTTTGTGAAATGCTGAGTGCTCCAGTTTATGTTGAAGAGTGATTTCAAAACATTAAAAGAAATTAATTTGCTTTTTGCATAGAGTGAGGTAGGAGCTGACGGTCACAGCCAGCGGTGGAACTCCCTGGAACTGGTCAAGGGATCCTACGGCCACCTGGACCTGGCCAAAGACATCGCCGAGATCAAATTTGACCGTCCGGTGCCTGTCAAGGAGGGGGTCAAGTATGCTGTCCGTCTCCGTAACCACGGCAACCGGACGGTCAACGGGGACAGCGGCATGACCCACGTCAAGTGTCCGGACGGCGTGACCTTCACGTTCAGTCTCTGTCGGTTGAGTAGCAACGGTACGAGCCAGACGAGAGGACAGATACCACAGCTGCTGTATTATAAGTAAGTGAACTTTGACCCCATCTTGTAGATTTAACCCTAATCAGGCTGGGCTTTTTTGGCTATGCTATATCTGGGGGTGGGGGCGATTGTCCCCCCCCACCCCCCCCCCGAGATCTCGGCTGTTGATCGCGCGATCGCGCCGAAAATCGGCACGCACGTTACCCATCACGTAATCTACAAGACTGTATAGTTAATTACCAGGAATTAATTTCATATCAATTAATTATGCTAATTTATGCGTCAAATCATAATTAAGCTGTAAATCACTAATTAAAGCTCCAACACTGCTAATTTTTGTGTCTGGACACTCTTTTTAGCATTCTTAACAAGTTTACGTGAAAAAAATCCGGAATCAAAATTGATTTCTTATGTATATCTTTGTTTTTTCAACCTTTTATTTTCTATTGTTTTTTTGATGAAATTTGTCAGGGACACTTTTGCGGTCATAAACAGCACAAAATTAATTAATTTCAACCAATAAAAGTAAAAATAATCATACATTTACAAATTTTGTCTGAAAACACAATTAGTATTGGAAATGTACACAAAATCACGTTTTTGAGCGATTTTTGGGGTGACATGCAAGTACAAAATGTTACGTAACTTCGGAACCGCGTACCTGGACGTCGCAAATTTGGTCTCAAAAGATGTGCGACATTCGAGAGAATAAAGTCATGAAACGCTGTGGCAACTGCTTCGCGCGTCTCAGGGCCGGACTTCCGACCCCCCCCCCCCCCCCCCCGCCCTTTTTAGGGTTAAGCTGCTCTGTACTGGTCCGACAAAACTGCATAGACTTTGCATGTGATATTTGGGGTAAGGTACTGAAAGGGTTAACTTATACTCACTTTTCTCATTAATATGGATTAATCTGTGACAATAAAAACATTTCACTTGTTAATGTTGTTTAGTGTTGTGTTTTGTTGCAATTGTGTTAATGTATATGAAGCACATTTCTCACAGGAATAATTCCTTAATTTTTCAAAAAGTCTTGGAAGACAATGGTCAATTTAATATGCAAATGAACAAATCTTTAGTCAGCTTTATTAGCAGGACAAAGTTGGTTGAGAAAGAAGAGGATGCCAATTCTAAACCCTTGAGAAGAAAATGGCTGTCTATAGCACTCTTTTCCTTCTCTAGGGTTTGGAGTGAACACTCTCCATTTGCTCAACTGATGACATGTGACTTTGCAGGCTTTGAAATTAACATTTCACAGCAACGACGACAAAAATGACATGAAAAAAATGCTGAATCTACTTTATTGCTGTGTTTCAGAAGATTTGGAAGAGCGAACAGATGTATCAGGAGATTTAACCCGTTGGAAACTAAGAACAAGATACCTTAGGCAGGGGTCTATGGAGAATGTGTGCTATATTGAAATCAAATTGTCTCCAGTAGATTAATACAAGGGTATGTCAGTTGGATAAAATGTTTATTTCTTTTGTCTATTCTTATCCCCCTCCTCCTTCCCCCTCCCCAGTACTGCTGCTGAGAATGAGAGTCTGCAGGTAGAACCCAAGTCCCATGTCTTAGAGCAACAGGCCAGGATTAATGTTCTCTCGTTGGTCACCACGGTCGTGAAAGCAGCAAGTGATCTGCTGAGGAGAGCCCAAGGCTGCCAAGGTAAATTCTGCTAGGTTTTCCTTTTTTTCAGCTCGATAATTCATTAGTGGAAGCGTTAAGGCTTAGTGGATTAGACCTTGGCTTCCTGATTTAGAGATCCCTGGTTTCAATCCAAGCCATGGTGCTTGTGTCCTTTGGTAAGGTTCTTCATGCCCATTATCGCATCCCTTGGATAGGGTGGAAAACCAATGGTCCTGTGGTGAGACAGAAACTCCTTATTATGTTACCATGCACTTCATCAAAAAGAGAAGGGTGAAACCCAGTGTTGTGTTCTCATATTGACATACACATCAGTACACAGGGCTGGATGCCTGGGGGTAATAGTGATTAAGTTTGCTTTTCTAATCCTTGTCATCATTTATGATGACATGTCAACGATGGTAATTATAATTAATTTAAAAGATTTTGACACCTTGTCGAATGGAATTTATATTCATGAGAGGATTTGAATGTTTTGATATATTTTTTATCAGTACATATTTGTGGGATATCATATAAGGTATCTAAAGTAGACTATCAGTAGGAATCCAAACTGTTGCGAAACTGTTGCTTCAATACTTGTGAATGACTAACTGAAAACATGTTATAAATGACATGTGAGTCTTTTCCCCAATTTGTGTGCATATGAATTGTGTTCCCCTGCAGTAAAATTCAGATTGACAGAAAAAAAACCCACCCCAAAACATCTAAAGGAGTCATTGCTTCAGACTGTTTCCTATTTGGAGCCAGGATATTAACTCTTCTAAACAAACTGTTTTTTGCCTCTTTCGATAAAGTTTATTTCCTGGTAAACCAAAATTTTTCATAAAAACTGAAACTCATTCTGTGAAAATATCACTTTAATATGTAAGCAGTGTAGCCAAATCCATTTCACTCTACAATTTCTGACTTCAGTCATGGAAGTTAGTTAGGTCATAAATTTTGATACTCAACAAATTTATTGTTTTTTTTTCTACCAATGTGAATATATCATTTCTACACAATCAAATTATGCATTTCACAACAAAGAACAGCTCTTCTAAACTGAAAAGCAAATAAAATTACTGAAATTGACGCGAGACTTTGGGCTGAGCGGAAGTAGTACTTCATGATTTACAATGGGGATGAATTGTTTTACCATATGTGTGAGGCATTGTTAAATTCCTTGTTTTTTCCACAGAGTTGGAGATTCCTGCCATATTCACGTCATCTCATCTGTTTTCAAGTCTTCTACCCCTTAGTCTTGCCTACATTGGTCCTGTCACAGCGGCAGATCCAAAGGTAACAATGGTAGACAATTTGAGCTTGTTTGCTGAAAGCTGTGACTGACTAGTTTGTTAAATCTATTTTGGTATTGGTAGTAGTTGGAGTTGTAGCAGCAGTAGTGTAAGCTGTGCAGAGCTGTATGAGTAGTAGTAGTATAGTAGTAGATGTAAAAACAGTAGTTGTAGTAGTAGTAGTAGTAGTAGTAGTAGTAGCAGTAGTAGTAGTAGTAGTAGTAGTAGTAGTGACTGTTGTATATTAGTAGTAGTAGTGACTGTAGTTGTATAGTAGTAGTAGTAGTAGTAGAAGTAGTAGCAGTGAGTAGTAGTTGTAGCAGTATCAGTTAGTATTAGATGTAGAAGTGGTAGTAGTAGTAGTCATAATCACATTAGAAGCAGTAGTAGTGGAACATATAGAATAAGTGCAAGAAGATTAAACAGAGTATTGAAGTGAATTGTGTCTGAGTTATCTGGGGAATGTTTGAAGTGTATCTTTAAATGTTATGCTGATGTGGCCTAGGTTATGTCCTGAGTTGGATATGTTGTCACTGCTGCTTCCTATGTCTACAATTAAATCAAAGTTCCTGTCCAACCCAAAACAGAACAACACCAAACAATCTCATACCAGTGTACACTAATGAAACAAAACCATCCCATCATTACTAGCATCTTATGTCAGGCAATCAGTCAGGCAATCTACCAAAGATGTATCTCTCACTGCAATTTAGTTTTGTATTGAAGTTATTATAGTACTGATTGAAGGAAATGGGAAGGCACCCAATATTATCTGAATGAATCTTATGTAACAATGGTGAAATTAGGAGCTCAGGCAGTAGTCTATCTACATTCAAGCATTTTCTCTTTTCCTTACTCCAGAGTGCAGTTCAAGTGTTGGATCTCCTCAAGGAGATCCTCCCACCAGTGGCTGCCATCAATCAACAGTTTGCCCCGCCCACTCCACCCGTCAATCAGAGCACTGACAGCTGCAATGGCCAATCAGCTGACGTGCATGGCATCACCACCTCCATGCATTATGCAGTGGTTGAGAGTGACCACCCCTACAAACCTGCCACAGTAGCCAACTATAAGGTATGATTTGAATTGATAGGATTTATATTGCTAAATACTAGTTATTTCTTCAATTTAATTTTTAGCTCATCCGGCCCAAAGGGCCCGATGAGCTTATGCCATGGCGTGGCGGTCCGTCGTCCGTCGGTCCGTCCTTCCGTCCTTCCTCGTCCGTTCCACGTTTTGAAAATGGCTTCTTCTTTCGTCATTTTCCTCAACCGATTGTGAATTCTGATTGTTTCAGATGATAGGGATAGGTGCGGGCTCGATTTAAAAAACTGTTCTACACAGCAATCGTTGAAAATTCATTCATACATATTAATTCTATGCAAATTTATGCGAAGATCACAAAAAATATGTTCTTCTCCTTCATTTCTCTAACGGGATTTTTGACTTTTGATTCTTATTTCTTGTAGGGCGATTATGCACATTAACTGTCTTACACAGAATTTTTGAAATATACTCCAGTTAATTAATTATGCTCATTTAATGCAAATTTTTCCAAGGGACAATAACAAAATTGCTTCTTCGTCCCGACATTTCTTGACGATTTTTCATTCTGATTTGTTTGATCGTGATAGGCTAGGTGGGGGCTTCAAGACTTCTACGCAAATTTTGAAATTAATCCATTATGCAATTTATGCAATTTGTTAGAAATCACAAAAATGCTTTCTTCTCCTTCATTTCGTCAAGCATCTTTGCATTGTTGACTTGCTTTATTGAGACGGCTGAGTTATGCACATGTAAACTTGCTACACAGAATTGAATTTATACTCCATTAATTAATCTGTGTTAATTATTGCAAAATTAAATCAAAAAATAACAAAAATCTGCTTCTTCTCCCAGAGTTCATTGACCGATTTTGCATTCTGTTTGTTTGATCTGATAGGTCGGGAGGCATCAAGGATTCTACCAATTTTGAAATTAATCACATTATGCCCATTTAAACTTAATCCAATTATGCAAATTTATGCAAATTTATCAAAATCACAGAATAAAAATCACAAAAATTGTTCTCTCATCATTTTCAACCAATTTTGATTTAGTTGCCTTTATCTGGTAGAGCTACGCTTGGTCACTAAACGTCTACCCGCGAATTTTTTAAACTGTTGCCTCCAGTTAATTAATTCTGGTAATTTATGCACGATTTATTTCAAAAATAACCAAATTTATTTCAGTTCTTATTCTATCAAGTACCTTTTTAATTTGGTTCCCACTTCAAATGGTTTCTTTCCAAAACAAAAATCAGTATGGAGCCCGCGACGGATCCGGGGGCCAATCAGATATAATTCATGTAGTATATTTATTATTTTTTTTTTTCATGTCCCTTCGGGGCATGAAACTAATATTTTTCGTCCACTCTAATTTCTTTTATTATTATTGTCCGTTCCGGGACATCAAATTTTGTAATTTTTTTGATTAGTATAAATTGTACCACTGAATTTTCGGAGTATATGAATGTGCGAGATGCCGGATGAGCCGCTCGGTCATATGAGTTTCTAGTATTCCATATGTTTCTATTTAAGACAGTGCAGAATATGCACACTCTTTATGAATAATAAATTTATTTTAAGCAGGCACATACTTTGTTCATGGGCAGTGAATACCATTTTTAAGAAATGGTTTAACAAAATCAAATATGCGTAAATTTATTGCCTCCTCACAGCCATCAATGTGAATATGGCATTACTAATAAAATTCTTCTAGACATTCCATTATGTTGTAATTTATAGAAATTAATATTGCAAAACTTGGGACTGTGCTTAATTACATTTGAGGGACTCATCCAATCTTGCATTATTTGTTTATGTGCTTGAGTTGTAGGATATGGTATATCTTAATAATAGTTGATGTTTCCCTGGACTTAAAATATATTTTTCATAAATTGATTAGTGTCAAGTTGAGTCATAGATTTATGTAATCCTAGAATTGAAATTAAAATTTGATAGGAGTTGATTCTCTGTGAGGCTACAAGTCATGTCATGGTGAGTAGTACATATCAGAAATATTTGTGGAATTTGAACTATTTTCTCCATCTACCCCCTTGACAACCAGGTCAGTTTCCCAGACTCGGTGCAATGGATGCTCCTCCAGTTTGATCCCCAGTGTGGCACTGCCCAGCCAGAGGACAGCCTCCAGCTCTACATTCCTACCAGCAGACACCCAGCCCCTCACGGCGCCACACCCACTACCTCCGTCACCACCTCCGATGGTGCCCTTTCTAGTCTCTTCTGGCCAGTGATGAAGAAGTTTCATGGCAAGGAGAACTGGCCCAGTTCAGCTGTAGTTCTCCCAGGTATATATGCGCTGTCAGATGATGCATGACCCTTGATCTTTGACCTTGATCCTTGACCACTGACTGTTACCACATCTCCTATGAAATGTCCCATCATACAACATAGCACATTCTCTCCGCAAAGATCAGTGTATTTTTCATTTTACGTTTTTTGATGTTCATAAGAAATAAGTGTACAGCAATATCAGACCTGTCTAGAAAATGACAACACTATTTCTAAATCTCCCATGATTGAAAGAATTGTTACTAAAGTTTCCTCCCGGTTATTTTGATAATTTACATTGCTTACTTCATACCCTTGTTCAATTTACACACTTAATTGTCTTTGCTCCATTAGTTCTCAGTGTTAAGTTCATTTCATGAAAAAAGTGTATGTTCAATTATTTCCATTCTCTCTTGTTTATTTTTCTATCAATCAACAGGGAATGAAGTTTCATTTGTATTAGGCACTGCCTCTGATTATGTCAAAGATGAGAAGGCCAACATGTTTGGATTCAAATGCACTGTTATTGGCTACGAGTGGATACCAGTGTGTGATGAGGTAAGTGTTCAAACATTTAGATATTAACATAAGAAGAATTTATGTATTCATCTTTCACCACATGATACAATCATCTAGGTATTCATAAAACTGTCTAGTATACTTCCTTAGAACCCTGTAGTTGAAAAGCAACAGCATACTGTTTGAAACTTGTATTTATTGTTGTGAACGTAAATGGCAAATATCAATCTAGATAACATTATTTGCAACATACCATAACAGAAAATTATTCAGTGTAATATCAGACAATTATTAAGTGTACTTTGTTTTCACACTTTTATTTAAAAAAGCTTAGCTTAATAAGTGCAGATATGCTGGTACTGCAATCTTTGTACAGAGATTAAATTTTATGTACTCTGTATATAGTTAAATTGTGTTTTGTATGGGTGTGCAAACCATTGATTTATTATGTGTGCTTATTTTTCCAGAGTCTGAACTCACTCTCATAAATCAATGACAATTTGCAATGTGAAATATCCTCACATCATATGTCAGAAATTGCTTGCCAGTTTGTTTGTTTTGGATACTTCGAA
>JZLH01S0151927.1:23589-74093 GCA_001188425.1 Eucidaris tribuloides
CCTTTCCCCGAAAAGGAAAGAGAAGCTGCAGAAAAACATATTCATTTAATCAATCTTGTTATTGTAACTCCACTGGTTCAAATTATTATGTCATTTTGCTCCCCCCCCCCCCTCCTCCAGTAGCTTTCACCAGATTATTGAATTACAACAGAGCCTTGATAACAGTGCTCTGCAGCCCCTCATTAGAGCCAAAATTAAAATGCAGATGAGGGATCCGCCATTCCATGCGAAGAAATTCCTTTCTTTTTGATTGTCGTTGGGGAGATTCGTTAAGGAAGCCTTGCTTGCTGCAGGTACTGCAATCAATAAAGGGACCTCGGTGTTAACCTAAAATGACATGGGCTGACTGCTGACCTCTATTTATTGCACATTTCGGTGTATAGTTAGAACCCTATGGACCAGAATTGGCGTAACAATACATTTTGCATTGCGATTTAAAAAGCTGATATACAGGATAGCAGAATTTGTTTTTCAAGACACAACTTTTTTGCAACACAGGCATTCTTTCTGCAAATGTAGCACTTCCACTGGTAAACAGTTTTGATCTCTTTTGACAGAATTACAAACTGTTTTATAAATGTTTAAAAATGTCATGTCATCGAAATTCATGAACGACATGGCACAAACAGCAACCAAAATAGATGAGATTTGTGGAACGTAAAGGCGCCATCTAGTCAGGTTTGTACTATGTAACAAGGAGACTAGATCTTGCTGTCATCTATGTTGCAAGTCAGAACAGCCAGTTTTGTGTGGCTTGTCGTCTTGTTGCTTCTTAGACTCTTTTCCAGATATGCGTTCATGGGACATTTGTCATCAAGAAACTTGCATCGGCGACAACAAAATCTCTGGATTGGGTGCTTTGGCGAAACACAGAAGGACCTTTGTGCGCCTTGAATCGAGTCGTGTCGAAAATGTTGGTTTGCGTGCGTCATACCAGACAACAATGAATATAAGTTTGCAGAATATGATTTAAACTTGTTGAGTTGTATGTGACCTTGCACAAGTTCTCTTTACAGATATGTTCACTGCCAGATCACGTACCACAAAGTTGCGCGAAGTTATGTGTCATGAACTGGATTTTTGAAGAAATGACGCGACTTCCGTTGATGTAAAACAAGTCTGTCTTGGTAACAAGATATACAGGAAACCCCGTTACCGCGAGTGTTGTCGGGTGATGCGGCGGATTTTACCCGTTATATCGTCCTCGTTGTAAACGTACACATACATGTATCACACAAAATATAACAGGTTATGGACATAGGCATTAAACCCATCACTGTTTGCTGCTTTTCCTTACTTGTTCTGCCCAAACTGATGAACCGAAAGGCTGATTATTTTTTCATTTATATACTATCAAAGTAATAAAGAAAATTAGATCTCGAATAAGCCAGCAGCCTCCACGCTCTTAACTTGCCGCTCTCAGTACTGGTGTAGCAGGAGAGCTTTGTGGTGTGACAGCTCGTGAGTGTACAGTACTGTGCCAGCGGTGTGAATTTGCACTCACACTCACCACACAGTCAACACACTGTGTAGTAGTGTGCAACACACTTGCAGATTAGCTGCCTGCTGCTGGCAGGCCTGAAGTGGCGCTCGATGCGCTCTGAAACGATTGGCAATTTTGCGTTGCCAAAATTCAGAATTGGTCAAACTCATGATGCCGACTTTCATTTTCCTCGTTTTAACCGGGCGTGAATTTCTTATGTGTTTCTTTGTTGACTTGGTTGCAGAAAAAATACCCGCTTATAAGCGAAATCTCGCCAAAACGAGCTCGTTGCTAAACGCCGTGCGTCTTTCCATTTGAGAACAATGTAAATGAAAACGGACCGAGACTCACTCGTTAAAAGCGGCACTACCTGCGCTGTTATGCGCTGAGCTCGTCTATGAGGCGTTTCCTGTTCTCTTGTGTGTGGGGGGGGTGTGTTTTGTATGATTTTCTTATTGCGCATTGTTCGCATTTTTGCGCTTCGTAAGTGCATCGTGCGAAAATACTAACAAATAACGCGTTCCAGTGACTTTACATGCAGAGATTGTTAATTCATTGTCCAGCTATGAAAAAACAGATGTGTGGTGTAATTCATCTCATACTGTTTTGTCTTCCACATAATATTTTTTTACACGTAAACTATGGTTGGTTGCGTTAAAGAAAAATGTGAAACTGCTATAAAAGTAATTGTTTTCATACGAACACAAAGACTTGGATATACTGTGCCAAATGAGGAAAATTTAGCAGCCTGAGAAAATGGAAGCAATGCTACTGTGATTTTACAACATTTTAAGCATGTAAAGTAAGATGCTGCGAAGATGAGACGTCTATCCTGTGCCAAGACTGCATTTAACAATTTGTAATGATTTTCAGATTTGAGCCAGTTCACAGTAATGCATACATGTACATTTTAATTAGTGCTGATGAACTTGTAAGTAAAGACCAATATTGAAATATTTAGGGATCTTCATTGATGCTCTGGCTTCGCGGACTGTGGATGTCTTCACGAAGATTCATCAAGAAAACTCATTGAACATAAACAATGGCATGCAATGTGGCTTTATGTTATGCAGTGCATGTAACAAATGTTTGGAAATAATGTTTGTTAGAAGTTTTCAGTGGCTTTTTGCAAGGGACATGGACAAAAGGAGACCAGTAAGTCATCACACATTCAGACTGAGGAATAAGGATATCGTACATATGGACTGAGGATTATAGAAAAATGACAGCTGGGACTTGGAGACACAAAGCCCAGTCTTGGATTGTGAGATGTCAGTGGGTTTTGGAGTGCACTTTACGAGAGATGAACTTGCAACAGGTCGACGGGGTGGCTGAACGAGTTGGCTGAACAGCTTGGTTTGTAACACTTATAGAGAGTAAATTTTAAAAATGGTAAGCACTACACTTTTTCCACTTCCTAATTTAATTATTTGGTAAAAATGAGTATTGTCCATCTTGCTCTTGCAACGCTTCTTAGGACTGCTTGTCATGAGAGCATAACAATTCAATTGATTAATTTCATTCGTATGTGATGCAAGCTTTACAGAACATCACAAACTCTAGTAAGACAAAGTTAAATTGGATAGGTTTTAATATGAAATAAAGCCCCTATAAAGTGTATGATTTGAGGATACAGAGTTTGTATTAATGTAAGGCAGCTATACACTGCTTAACACAGCATATTACATGTACAACAAAGTTGCTTTCTTGCAATGTGTTATGAACATGGTTTTTACACCTAGTCGATGGGAAGAATTCACCACTGACAAAATGATATTAAAACCAAACAGCCACTGTCTGTGAGCTTTATGTTTCCTTCAGCAGCATGTTCGGTGATATTCTTACAATTTCACAAAGACTAACATGATGCTTAGACAATTATACCACAAATCACATATTGTGAACAACAAGTAGGTTCCATCTTCCCCCAAAATCTTCCTGTTATTAGCAAACTTGTCATCTCGTGGTGTATAGCTGCCTTTAGTGAACTTTATCCATGACATGTGTGATGTTGAATTCTTTCACCTTTCTTTCCCTCTTATATAGGAATTACATGAATGACAGTCTGAGGACCGATGTGTTTGTGCGGTACCCACCAGAGACAGTGGCATGTGCCTGTATCTTCCTGTCTGCCAGACAGCTTGGGGTATGTGTCAATAATCATACGGGGTTCCAAGTGACTGACTTGGTAGACCTAAAGGCATTAGTTGACACTTACATGTATCCACATGAAAAAGATATCCAGGTGGGTGGGGCTAACGACGGTACACTTACTGTGTATGTCTTATTGTTTAAAAATAACTTGTAGAAATATGTATTTACAAATATGAAAAAAAAAATCAAGCAGAGCATGTAAAAATCTATTGAAAGTACATGTACATTTTGATATGTTTTAATGTTTTCAGAGAAAGATTTTCACTGGTAAATTTGTGTGCATTTTTGATTTTATGATAATTTCTTAGCCCCCAAAGCTCAAGGAAAAATGTATAAAGTTTTATCAAAAACTAGATCTTGCATTGCATTGATGCAGTAATTAAACATCTTCAGACTAAACATGGACCTGCAATCATTTTGTCTCAATGTATCTTTCAGATCATCTTGCCAAACAACCCACCTTGGTATGGCCTGATGGGTGCTAGTGATGATGAGGTGGAAGAAATATCGCTGACTATTCTTAGACTCTACACTAGACCAAAGGTAAGTTGTGTACCAAGGGGTTCTTTCTAAGGTCACAAAATGATGATGTTTCATTCCTGATACAAGGTTTTAATAACCAATTTTGAAACTAATCTGCATCGTGAAACCACAAATAATATGCATTCTGTAATTCTGTCTCGCCCCTCCCTTGGTTAATAAATCAATATTGAGATCCTGTGTGTAATATCTAAACACACCATGCACTTGTCGTGAACTGGACATGAATCATCGTTCTTTTAACTATGGTAAATATGCAGTCAAGACCAAATTATTTTTCTTCAACTTTAAAGAGAATACAAAGTACTGGTTGATGATGAAAAATCTTTCATCAAAATTTCACATTTCATTGGTTTCCAGGTGAGAGTATATCACATTTGCATTACAATGTTGGACTAATTCACTCCGTATGCAATAAAAAGATGAGGGATTGACAGTTCGAACAGGTGAAGTTTTCCATATGAAGTGCCCATTCCATTGCTTAAGTGTATATGTCAACAATTAACATAGTCCCACATAATGATTTCTGTGTTAGTACTTTGTCACCAGTAGGGATTTGTGTAGCAGGTTTGTCAAAAACGAAGTGTTCTGTTATTTTTAACTACACTCTCCTGTACTATAGTGACATTTTCAGAATACCATCTGTTCACAGAAGGTTTGAAAATAGCTGATACAGGGAAACCCCGTTAGAGCGAGGTTGTCGAGACCGCCGATTTTACCTCGTTATATCCGGTACCTCGTTGTAAACGTACACATAATGTATCACACAAAATATAACGTATGGGACTAGGCAGTAAACCCATCTGTTTACTGCTTTTCCTACTTGTTCTGCACCAAAACTATGAACAGAAAGCTGTTTATTTTTCATTTATATACTCATCCAAAGTAATAAAGAAAACTAGATCTCGAAATAAAGCAGCAACCTCCACGCTCGTAACTTGCGTTGAGTACTGTGTACAGGAGGCAGGCTTTGTGTGTGTGACAGGTGAACGTACAGTACTGTGCAGCAGTGTGAATTGCACTCACACACACACACACACACTTGCAGATAGTCAGGGACTTCATGCATTGTGCATGGCTGCGTGGCAGGCAGAAGTGGCGCGATGCGCTCTGAAATGATTGGGCAATTTTTGCGTTGCCAAAATTTAGAATTTGGTCAGCGCAAGATGCGACTTTCATTTCCTCGTTATAAGCGAAATCTCGCAATAACCGAGCTCGTTGTAAACGGTGCATCTTTCCATGGAAGAGCATGTAAATAAGAACGGGACCGAGACAATCACCTCGGTAAAAGCGGTACCTCGCTGTATCCGAGCTCGTTATAACGGGGTTTCCCTGTATTAAAATGATGTTGTTCTGCAAGAACTCAACCAGTACTGTGTATTCTCTTCAAATTATACTATCAGCATTGGTGGACTCTGCTAGTAACCCTATTTGTGCATTGGATGTTACATATGACACAATTTTCATAAAGTATACAGGTGTGCCTATAATTGTCTAGATAGCGTTACTCTCGTTGCAGTTTAGTGATTTTATCTTTTGTTATTTTTTTCAGAAAACCTATGAGGAACTGGACAAAAAGGTTGAAAGATGCCGCATGATCATCCAGGAAGCTAAGCTTCGGGCCAAAGGTCAACTGGGCGACTCTGGACTTAACAGTGCAGCAGGAACGCCTAGCAGCTTCTCGCCTCACACATCCCGTCCAAGTGAGTTGAATGGTTTAGAATAAATTGAATTGTAGATGTTTTTGTTGTGAAATTTCCTGCAATATATGTTTTGTTCGAACAAATTTGCTGAATTTTCCAAACATTGTTGGCATTTATCAAGTAATGTTATGAACATCAAAAGCAAGATTTCTAACAGTGTGTTAGGCAATAAAAGAGAGTTATAAAGGGCAGAGATTAATAAACCCCAAAGTTCCAATATAGCCCCGAGTTTTCTCCCCTGAAGACACCAAGTAAATTTGCATCTTACATTTTGATATGATATTAGATGATACTGATAACAAAGAATTTTTGTTATACAGAATGGAGATTTAAAAAAAAAATCCAGCATTTTTTGCCTCGCATCAAGTTTGCCGGAGCATTATTTTTCTTCGGGTTGTACCGTTCGTGCGTGCCGTTGTCGTGTTATCGGGTGGTGTACCTTGGTGATGGCTGACCGTTCCGTCGTGAAACCGTAGTTTACCGGTATCTCGTTACGCGTACATTACACGACCCGCCTGATCCGGCCCCATGTTGATCGTACACCTCTAGACCAAGTATGTACCTAGGGGGCACACAATGAACATCGACTCGCCCATTCCTCGCGAGTGAAAGGTCAAAGGCGTCAACGGTCACAGACCTAAAAATACATGTTATTCTGCACTTTGGCTCGTTACCCCACCCCCCCACCCACCCGACCCCCCCCCCGCCACACCTCGCGATAACATGTGAACCGGCCCGCAGATTTTGATGTAAGTTATGTGAATGTATGTATCTATAAAGCAACAATGAAACTGATTAGATTTGGGGTTGAAAGTCAAAGGTCAAACAGGTCACGCGGCCTAAGATCTGTCTGGAACTGTTCTCCTCGGCTTGCTTCACCCCCCACACACAAAGCGATAATTTTGAATGGCCGGTCGGATTTTGCGATGTAACTTGGGTAAGTATGGTATTATGAAAGAACAATGAACTGATTAGATTTGGGGGGTCAAGGTCACAGGTGCAGTGGGCTAAAATATGTCTGATTTGGGCCTGTGTCTTGCGTGATAAGTTTGTGAGCCGCCCGTCGAGTTTTTGATGTAACTTGGATATATATTGTATTATGAAGCGAACAATGAACATATAATATATATAAGGTCAAAGGTCAAAAGAGGTCACCGGCCTAAAATATGTCTGGCTGGGCTCGTTACCCACAGCGATATTTGGAATGGCATAATTTGCAAAATGTAACATGGGTGAAGTATGTATTCATGATGCAAGCAATGAACTGATTAGATTTTTGGGGTTTGAAAGGTCAGAGAGTCAAGTCACAGGCCTAAACAATGTCTGATTTGCTCTTAACCGACAATAACCTCAGAAATAGCATGTTGGATTTGAATGTTAACGTTGCTGAAGTATGTAATTATAGCGGCACAATGAACTGAATAGATTTTGGAGTTGAAAGTCACGACGGAGGGTCGAAGAGGTCACGAGCCTCGAATAATGTCTGATTGGGCTCAAAATGTTAACCTTAAGAATGGCTGGTCCGATTTTGATCGTTACTTGGGTAATAATATACAGGTTACGCAATGAAATCAGATTTCAGAGGTCTAAATGGTCAAGGTTGAAGGTCAAAAGGCTCATACCAACTTAGGTGTCTTATACCACGATATACATGAGAACGGTTACTGCGATATTGATGTAACTTGGTGGAGTAGTGTTTAATAAAAAAAGTACCAATGAAGCTGATCATATTTGGGCTTTAAGGTCAATGTCAAAGGTCACGAGACCACATACTTAAATATCTTTAAAATATAGAAGCTTTATCGGATATATAAATTTGGGTGAAGTATGTATTATGGGGCATAGATAACGATTCAGAGTTGAAAATAATAATTTATGAATGAACGACGAGGTCCGAACATTCATAGTTTGGAATTGGACGGGGGAGCGGAGGCCATACCACATCGGCGTGCGCGGCCGCCGAATTGTCTAGTTCAGTTCTAAAAAGTGTGAGGGATTGATAGAACAAAGATATCAAATAAAAAACATCTGTAGCTGAAAGAAGTCATGTGCTGAATCTGCATTCCCTGCAGACTTTTATACAATTATGATTTTCCCTGTGATATCAAGTAAATTTACCCTTCTGAAATACTAATCCACTGCATATATAAAGTAAAATTACTCCTTTTGTGAAATTTTACAAGGGTTATGGGTGGTTAATGTTTTGTCCATTTGACTGATTGGTTTATATAATTTTTTTCTTCCCTTTTTTTGTAGATTCACCTAAAGTCAATCAGAAATCTACCTAACTGCCCAAACCTATGCACGTAAATGCCAATCCACGTGTCAGGAGAACCTCACTCAGGGTCTGCTGGAAGGCAACAGAAGCAGGTATGATTCAAAGCTTATTTTGGTCTGCATATATTTTTCCTTTATGTGTTCCAGTACACTGTGTCATTGATAATAAGTACTGTGAACCTCTGTGAAAAAGAGGTCGCTATAACAAACCGCCTCTATAACAAGGTGATTTTTGAGGGCCACTCTTTATATTTCTTTGTGTTTTGTACCCTGATATGAGTGAGAAATTAATTTTCAGGTCTCATGAATAACAAGGGGTCCCTTGTATCCCAATTTTTAATGTCCAGATAGTGAGGCTGTCATATTTGGCTTTCATGTCATGATTGTGAAAGAGTTATTTCTTAGTGATGCGTCTTGTCTGTGTAAATGTCGCCAAGTTCCAGATTTTAGTGTGCAATCCATCCAAAAGCAGTTCTGTAGTAATAATGCTAGCTGTAAGACGTGCTCTGATGGTGTCGCATAAAATATGACATCAGATTTGGAAGTGCATTCATTGAAAAGTTTTTAAACAAATGTATGTCTTCATAGTGGAGAACTGGCAGGGCCTATGCTAAGGACCACATGTTTCATATTTAGTTGTCTTGTTTAAATAAATCATAAATAATAACATGTATGATGAAACTGTGATTTCTCTGTAAGTATTGTAAACTTTTGAATATGTCAAGTTTATGGAATATAAATTATGACTGTATGACAACTTATAACAATGCTTAACGCCAGTGTATTCTTAATTTGCATATTCACAGGGAAAATGCAAGGCGAGAACATAACGAACCCGCTTCCTCATCACCAGAACAGCAGGATACATCATCCCAGTCGCAAGGAAGAAGATCCGCCAGCCACGGAGAATCTCGCTCTGATCGGCGAAATCTTCACACGATCGTAGCTCCGGCCCGCAGCAGGACCCAGTCTCCCCGAACAGCCCCAAACGTCCGTCAAGTGACGAACAGCAAACTGACGATCATAGAAGCGTAGCGACGCTGACGATCGTGCCAGCCGCCAAAACATCACAGGGACACAAGACTTAAGCATAGCAGGACGCGCCGACGGGGTACAGTGCGGAGTATGGTCTATGTCTCGTAGTCGCTTCTCCGTGAGCGGACCAGGCACAAGCACAGCTATAGTCCGTACAATGACTCTACCAAGAACCTCCAACAGACGTCATAAAAGCAGTGAGCAAACACGGCGCGATCATAGAGTCCGATCCCGGTTCGGTGTCGCGATCCCTGTAAATCCAAAAGAGACTCTGGTCGTCGTCGCACACATGAGAGCGGAGAAGGTGACAACGAGTTATAAAAGTGGTGCCTTACAGGTAAAATAGTCATATGTATGATATAAGATTGAAATTACTTCTCAGTAGTGGATTATTTCAGGGCTTGACACTAGCACTAGCTCGCTTGCCGGGGCAAGTAAATTTCATGTCGGGCAAGTAAAGACTCAAAATGTAAAATTTACTGCTCAATTGGGCAAGTAAAATTTTGATGCATCAAAATGAGCAAAACCATGTCCAATCTTACGCAAAACAAACAAAATATGTCTATAAACCTTTGTGTTCAGTTTAACTATACTAAATTTCATCTGATTGTCATAGTAACAGTTGGTACATCATTTATTAGTCTTTGAATTCATAAATCACACCTTTAAAAAGGTATTTACTTGTTAATAATCAGGGGCAATAATTTTAATGCTTTTATCACTGTTTTATTTTCGGAGCAAGTAAATTTTTCATTTTGGCAAGTAAAAATCTGAAAATGATGATTTCACTTAGCCCATAGGGCAAGATAGTGAAAAAGTGTTAGTGTGAGCCCTGGGTTATTTAGGTCTGCATTCTCTAAAAAATTTTAGGATTGTATAAAAGACAGACCACCATTCAGCTTGATGAAATTGGACATGTAATTTTGCAGATGGTAAATTATATAGTCTTGAAGCTATTGACATCACATCTAAAAAAATTGTTCTCGTTCTGATTTCTATGTAAGTTTCAGTTACTAAAATTTGCATCATTTTCTAAATTTTTGCTCTACTGTATAAACCAGTACTAAACTTCTGCATATTGAACAGTAGACTCTCATTGTAATTTAGGAACATGATATTTTGTCATATCAGGTTAGCAAAAACAATGAAATACAAAAAAAAAAAACCTTTAGGGATGAGAAAAATTGTGTGTTATATTGAGATTTTGTTATATCAGTGTTCTTTATAATGAGAGTCCATTGCACCAGAGCACATATATGCCAAGAGCATTACAGATTTATAGTTTCACAGAGATTTTTGACCCAAGTACATGTATAACCATTTGCCCCAAAGAAGTGGATACTAGTATTTTATAAACAACCAAAACACAAAATTTAGCAATTTGCCTGCGCCATATACTATAGTTATCAACTTTTTCACCATAATCCAGAGACAAAACTTGTATATTTTCTAGCACAAATGTGAGTGCTTTACATGTTTGTCAGGCACCAAATTTTCATGGACACAACACCAAGAATGGGTGAATTCTGCCAATCAAATTACACTCTACATTCACGGAATGCTGAAATTGGTTACTTGCATGCAGAAACAAAAAATAATTTGATTTGTTTGAGAAAGAATCGAGCATAAAAGAGTTTTCTCTTTTGTTCACTTCAGAAAAAAAATAAATCACATAATCTGTTCCAACTATTTCCAATTTCTTGATGTATTAGGCAACCTAAATTGCATTGCAGTAATCACTATAAATTATTACTTTCTTCTTTTTATTGTAACATCCGGTTTGCTGCAGTTAATTTCCAATTCTTTTTTTTTTTCCTAATGTGTTAGTGAACTTAGTGTTATTAAATCATGTATACATTTGCACTTTTACATGTATGGGCAGCCATGGGTAGCTACTGAATATTATGTTTAAATTGTGCCAATATAGTATGTAGTGTACAGCATATAGTATTTTATATTTCACAGAACTGGAATACGAAAGTTTAATTGTTTGAGAGTAAATCAAGTGAGTGTGTTCAACTTGCCCTTCTTTGACTATATCATTGTCGTGTGTGGAAGTTATGATCATATATGGTTGATTTGTTAACAAATTGCCGTTAGTCCTTTGCAGAAGTGTGGCATGTATTTTGGCGGCGTCGACCACATTTCTTGTTTTGTTTGCTTTTGTTGTTAAGCCCAATATTTGGAGAACTTTCCCAGTTTCCTTTGATCTTGAATTATCACCAAATGCCATACAAAACATAACCTACAAATGCATGCTTAGTTCATATAGACTAACGTGAATGGATTTTAGAGGAATTTGTACTCTTTTGTTAATTTTCAACAACTGATGATAGTGCATGATATTTTGTGGGGCTTTAGAGCATTTATTCCTGTTTTGTGTGTAAACTTTACGATTACTGCTGAAGGTAAAAATGTCTTGCAAATGCATACCCCATTATACAAAGATCTCGGTATAGCAAAAGGAATGATTTTTGTCGATTTTCATTGGATGTCGTGAAGTCATCGTAAACTTAAAACTTTCAAACAATTTCGTAGTAGACTCAACCAACATCTTTTCCAAAATTAAATTTTGTCTTCAGAAAATGTGAAGTAAATAGATATTTGCTGTGAAGTCATATTTTCTGAGTTAGTGTTATATTTCTTGTTGTTGATTTGGGTTTGTTCTGTTTTTTTCTCCCCTGGGCAAATTTTATCTACATGTACATGTAGGCTGAAACAGCATTTTCCGTGAAGAATTTGTCATCAGTGTAATTGTAGAGCACTTTAACATTCCTTATCAAGAGTATTAGGAACTCCAAGCATGGTTGCTAACTTTAATTTGACATTTCTTTTGAATTAAGTTAATGATTTAAATCTTTTTGTTTCATATGTTAATCTTGATAAAGCAAATATATATCATCACGTTTAAGAGCAAGTTTAATGTGTGTTTTCCTTGTATATGAATAAATGTTACAAATTTTCAAATAAATTTATACCTTTTGTCTAAAATCTGACAAACAAAAGACGCCAAGTATTTTGTCTATATGTCTGAATGTGATCGCCTCTCGTAATGCATACTGTGATGTGTGCATGTGTTGCAAACATTTTTTTGTTAGCATATGTTGTTGTGCACCTGGCAGACAGTCTTAGCAAATGCTCTAAGCAAAAGGGCGTTAACATTAAAGGCAGTGGATCTCATTTGCAAACATCCCTGCAGACCAGGAAAAGATAGCCCATGCCCTTAGGCTATTGATGAAAGGCATGTCTGTGAAATCTGGGGGAAAGTAATTGCTTAGAATTTGAAAAATGCGAAAGAAAATCAATAGCCGTTTAGTGTACTTTTCATAGTAGGAATTTTTTTCTCGCGAGAAAAAAATTCAAATCAGAGTCTAACGGTCACTGTAATTCCACTAAAACTGAGTTTCTAGCTCCTATATTTTGCTAAAGGTTCCCAGATGGCATTTTCTTCTAAATGCCATTGTATTTACACTATGTTAATTTTTAGGCATGTAAAAGAGATCCACTGTCTTTAAATTGCTAATACATGTAACGTGAAAACCATTGGCTTATTTCACATGAAATCAAAGTATTATGATCTTTTAGGTTCTATCAGTGTGTTGGGCAGAAATATGAAATAAGTTTCCTTTTTTTTCAATGTAGAGGAAATTTACCGTAAACGCCCTTTTGCTTAGCGCATGTGCTAACGACTTTCTGCCAGGCGCACGGCGATGTGTGATTGCCCAGGCGAGTCAAGTTATTGTCATGTTACATGACAGATTTCTCAATCCTTGTCGAGCCTGGCGCAGGTGCGAAAGCATCCACACTTTATTGCTAGTGCCTCATGTTATCTTTGCTTTGCCGATTACATAGGTAAGAAATCGAGGCGGAGGGGAGGAAGACATGCCCCCCCGCCATGAGAATGAAGGGTGGGGCGACAAATCTTCAATGTTCATCTTCGTTTGTTCTTTTATCAAATCTCATTTTAGTAGTTTTGAGGTATGTTACTGTAGATGCTGGGTGACAGGGCAGTGTGCAGGCAGATGTATTTCATCTTGTGAAAACTTCGGTAAATTATGTTTTTGCCTGACAATAGCACCCTCTCCCCCCCACCCCCAAAAAAAAAGGGAGGAAGATTGGTCTATGTCGGGAGAGAAATTTGCCGAAACTGCGAGATAAAATTTTTGGAGCATTTCTTCCCATTTTGAGCATCGCTCTGCTCCACCCATTTTCCATTAGTATGTAAACTGCTACTGAATCCCTGTCCTCACTATGGGCTTGTTAAATGTTCTGAATGACTGTTTTGTGGATATCTGATTGCTGTTTGAAATATCCCTGATTGATATGGTTATGTTTGTCAATCTGTGATATGATGGATTGGATTTTTTTTTTGTTTGGGGGGGGTGTTGTCAAAGTCCAGGCAAATTGGTGGATCTTCCTAGTTACATGGGCCATGTATCTATCCCTCACATGACTAAGTGTATTTGCACCTGGGAGGAGACGACTGCGGGGGGGGGGGGGGGGGGGAGACAGTTCTCTAATGCCAAAACTTTGGCTGGCCTATCATAGAAGTATGAAGGGTAATACACTGTATCGACTAGCATTAACCTTCACCCCGTGAAAAGTTTTGGGATTGAGTTATTTCTATGTGCGTGTGCGTGTGTCAAACTCGGACATGGTAGATTCAGCTTGCAAGAGGCTTTCTAAACTAAACACAACCTTTATCCATACCAGGCGTCACATCTATTGAAAGCTGGGTTCTAGGTTCCTCATTTAAGATTTTTATGTCAACAACCCCCGAAGGAATTCAAGCACAGTAGACTCTCGTTATAACAAACTCATTGGGACCAGGGAAATTACTTTATTATAGCAAAATGTTGTTATATTATGGTTGCAAAAGCAGTAAAATACAAAGAAAATTGCAGTGTTGGGAGCAGAACATTTCATTATAATGACGTCTACTGTAGTTGGGAGGGACAAGGCACAGAAAGAGAAATGCTAGTTTCCAAGCTTAGATCTTTGAAGGAATTAAGAAACGATGCAACAAATGACTTTACATATTAAAAACGGCCACCATAGCCGTTTATTTTATTATCGTTAATCCAGGTACAGCAACAACAGATTTTTTTTTTTACCTTTTTGTGTAATCCAAGTTTCATATAAAAAATACAAGATGCACGGTTGAGACATTGATGTAAATTTGCTCTAAAAAACCATGGTACAAATTGACAAAAATAAGTACCCAGGCTATCTACAGTAGGTTCAAAATGTTTATGTTCAGTATCTTGAATTAAAATATATGGCTCCATTCTCAAAAATAAAAAAATGTTAATAATTTTTATTAAGAAATACAAAAGTAGTCGAGTATTGAGACTTCATTTTTGTCCAGAAAAATTACATGCGAGAATTGAAGTAATGAGTTACTATTCTGCCTAAATAAATACTCTGTACTCGAGCCGCTTTCACTCTGTATTTCAAGTCAAGATACAATTGCGTACTTTAATTCTATTAAGCATCTATGCCAACATATTGTAGTATTTACTTTTTGTTCCTTCAACACACTAGATTCAATTACTTTGTAACCATACAGAGCTTTCCTAATATGACAGCTGTACAAAATATAGCAGCAATTGTACTTTCCACAAAAGCAACTTTTCATATTCTCACCATATGATATACAGTCATTCTCTCCGAACAAAAAAACTTGCAAAAACTTGCATTCTTTTTTTCCTGCAATTCAGTCAAATAACCACATATGCACATGTCAATTTTAGCAAAAGGTACTCATTATAGATACACTATGGTATTGAATACTAGTGCACGTAACTTTCAACATTGCCACACCGAGAACTTGCCCATAAGTTTCACGCTAAATAACATATTGTGTGCCCATAACAATGACTTACCACTCCTATATAGACTTTGCACAGTGTTTGCGTCTTTCCGGCAAGCACACACAAATAGTTTATTAGTATGAAACACTGACACTTACCATCAATGGTGGACGTACACAACTCCCTAGCCAAGTAACTATTTGGGAGGCAGAATAATTTTGTTTAGATAACATTACTGAGATATGACACAGATCAGATTAGGGTGGTCGTCATTGATCTTTTATTGTTATGAAATTTACTTCAAGAGCTATCACTTAGCCCGCATGAACTACATATATGTGTTATTTATTGGCAACATAGCCATGAATGTAAAACACTTTGAATATACATGGAATATGTCATTAAAACTCGAGATATCCACAAGAATAAGAATATCTTTATTTTACATCAGGAAGAATTTAATAAGCACCATTAAAACCTGATAAGCCATTCATTTTTATTTTAGAATAAAAACAAATATGTATAATTATTAATTCATTTATCTATTTTTACTTTATTGCTGCAGCTATTACCAAAATTAAGTTTGTTTTTTTTCGTTTCATAACGATTTCAAAAACGTTCAGTACTCAAATATGTCACTTTAACCTGGACAATTGATGGAGGATTTATTCAAGAAAGCTAAAAAAATTTTTTTCATAATACAAGGTTACCTTCTTTTTATTATAGTTATGTAACTTTTGTAACTACATGTTATAATATTTTAAAATGAAATTTCATGATTAAAGTCAACTGGACAATCTCGTATCTACTACATTTTAGTATTAGAAAGAACAAAGTACATTTATATGCAAAATTTTCATATGAAAGTTAAGTCAGTATTTTTGACACATTTATCATACAACGTGCAAGTCCTATCGAATATGAACCAAGTTAAGGGTGCCACAGAATCAGAAAAATATAAAACAAAGAAATTTGCCATCTTTCTCCCAAAGGGAAATTGTACCTCGCTACGCAGCATAACGTTGAATAGAATTTACTGTTCACTTGCAAAGATTTAAAATCCAAAATCAAACCGGCTTGGTTTGATTCCTGGCAGTTAATTTGTACCCTTCTCAACTACGGTAGTTGAGTTCAATGGCAGCAGACAGAGAATATTTTCATGACATGAAAAAATTTCAACAAAGCGTCGATAAGAAATCAGCCTCTATAGCTTGCTACACATAATATACATGAAACAGGATATTGTACATAAAAGAAACAAGATATAACAAGACACACACATAAATAATATATGATACACACGATCATATAATCATATTTGCTACATCAACAATACCACTTAATTTCTATCCATTTATTTTTTTGTACTATTGTTACCTTTACAAGTCAATGTATCTTCAGTTGTAGAATAAATACGAAATACTCAATTCATCAATGCCCGTACCCAAATACACAGCACAGACACAAATAAAAGAACTAAAACTCAATACAAGATACAGTATACCTGACGACAAATTTATCTAAGTATATTTCACATATATTACTAGCAGCCTAAGAAGATAATTCCAAGGTATGTAAGAAATTTTGTTCTTGACTAGTTCTGACATGCAGGTAACTGTACCCAGCTTATTGACTTTAATAACTTCAGTTATTCATGCGATAACTGCAACCAGTAATCAGTATATTCTTGTATATGTTACAGACTACTACTTTGCCAATCTACTGGCCCAAGCGGTTACAGTTTGGTAGACCAAGGGCCCAATACACCAAAGGTTTGATAGACTAATACTCAAATGGGTCTGATAGACCGATTACGAAAAATGGTCTGATAGACCAATTAACAAAATGGGTCTATGAATAATCAGTCTATTGGATCCTTTTTGACAATCGGTCTACTGGAGTTTCGATTTATCGGTCTATTGGACTGTTTTTGAAAATTGGTCTACCGGACCCTTCTCAATAATCGGTTTACTGGACCCTTTTTGATAACTGGTCTACCAGACTCTTTTTCAATAATCAGTCTATCAAATCCTTGGTCTATCGGACCCTTACTGTTACTGGAAAATCGCTGTTTTGGACCCTCAGTCTATAGGACGCTTGGTCTATAGGGTTTCACGGTTCAAGCTCCTATCCATTTACCCAATGTATACAACAGATATTATTCCTTTTCCCTCGTACGAAGCTACACAATTTTGCATGGAATTACCGGTAACCACCCTTACTGACAGCATAATGTGAAAGCGCGGATCCAAACACGTTCATTTTCTTTCAGTATTTCTTTTACAACCATTCACTTCATTGCCTGATATATATAGAAAGTTGAAAATGACATAAAAATATTGAATACAATATTCTACAACTAAATACTTGACTTTTAGTGATATTTTTTTCAGTTATACATACAGGAGATATTAAAATTGTGTCTGAATTGTTTCACAGAATCCAGACTTATAAATATTAATAGAAGCAGGCACCATAGAGATTAGGCTATTATGGAGACATTAATAAGAGATACGAGGTGTAAAAAAGTTGTACGGCTTCTTGCATAGACTTTATGCAAAGAGTTAATATTTTAAAAAAATTATAAATATATCGAAATAATTACCAAAGACATACAGTCAAAAACATTATGAACTGACACACCATAAAACATACATACTGCAGTCACATGCACTGACACACACACACTAATTCATACAGACACTCACACTCTCTCTCATTTTCTCTTTCCCATCTTACAAATACTTCACATTAAATGTAAAAATTCTTGTTTTCCAAGAAAACGTGTGACTTTCCCTGTCTAAATCAGGATTATAAACATGAATTTGTTCACTGTGATCTATTCATGAGTTCAGCTTTTACACAATATCTGACATACCTATATACAGTACTTATTTCGAATAGACGTATCAACACAATTCAAAATGATTTCATAAAAGGTGTGACATGGGATCAAGGTTAAATCTAATAGCATAAAATCACCGGATAATGCTAATAAAAAATGACAATGAAAAAAAAAGAGGTCCTCGTTTTGAAATATCTGATTTTCCGATCCCTGTTGCTTCTACTGACATAGATAAAAGCCCCGTCACATTCTGTACAATAAGAAAAAATCATTACAAAAACCTGGCACTATGTGCTGTGACATCATTTACAAATTAAAGTCAATTATCACTTTAATTACCATCATGGTTATCATAATTGTCAAAATGCTACTACTAATCATTAAATATTGTCTAACTACAAAAATCGGCTTTGGACCAGTGTACTTCACTGCTACCATGTTAGCCTACACAATAAAATGTCTGATGGGCTATGCTTGACCATTATCGACCGTCGACCCAATTTGTTCAATCACATGTGAATGCTCACAATGTGAGGTCGGTGACTCAAAAGATAAACTGAGGAATTTTTGATCACATACATGATTCTGGATTCTTCACTTCAGTGTTTCCTGATAACCCATGTGGAACCCAGCTGTGCTTAAAAGAGGTATTTTTTTTATCATATTCCATAGTTTCCATGGCTTTTCCCAGTTTTCCACAAAATGGAAAACTTATGGCATGAATCAAACATCATTTTTGACTTGTAGATGTTCTCCAAATCGTGTAAATGAGTCATACACAGATTAAACCAACGGTGTAGGTAGCACAAGAGATATTTTCTCTTTTTTTTAGGAACATATAAGTGTGGCTGGGTCTGTACAAGTCCATCTAGATTGATATTGTGTAAGGCCAACCTGGCTCTGAGCAGAATATTGACATGTGACAGAAACATCAGCTATTACATTTCAAAATCATAGCAGGAAAACGAAGTTCATCTATTTAGGCGGTAGTCTCCAGTCAAGACACTTGCTATTATAAATAAACACAACACATTTTGTATAAACTTCTGCAGGGATCAGCTCAAAAAGTCATTATATACACACCTATTCCAGCGACAACTTGCAGCATCCAACCAGCACCACATAATATATTTTAATGCTGCTCGTCATCATAATATGTTGAGGAAATCCCTGCCCATCATTTTTTGTTTCTAGTCAGTCGAGACGATCCCAGCCGAGCTCAACGGGATGAGCTAAACACAAGTTGGAATAAGGTCATTAGACTTGTGCTGGGGAACATGTTGCCCCCGTCTCGTCATGTTGAGGTGATGAACAAGGATGGGAAGTCTACCTAAATTCAAAACTAGTCTTTTTTCAGTTAATAGAAACCGTTGGCTGGTATGTCTCCCCTGTGGCGTACATTGCTCCTCTGTGGTGGCGATGGAGTTGGATAGGCATATGGGCCACCTGTAATAAAAACAAAAGATAGAAAAATATCAATTTGGAATCATGTGAATATAAGAATATCATTGACACCTTGACAATAATTTAATTTTGATAATTAGTGCAATTTCCATAGTATCCACCCTGTACTTGTACTTAGTCATTTATGGATTATCTTTATCTTCAGAGTTCGATAAAACTCATATCTACTTCCTTATGCATGCATTATGACATGTAATGAGGGTTTTTAGCAGAGGCATTGATTTTTTTGAAGGGGGAGGGGGGCAAACATATCATTTTGCCCTCCCTTCCTCCCGTAATTTTGACAATTTCAAAAATTCATGAAACATAATGCAAAAATATGTGTAAAAAGCCATGAAAGGCACTACAAACCCATTAAAGGTAAGGGAGAAGGAGCCAGCAACTAACAGGTATAAGTTAAGAAAAGATTTTAGCTCTTGCCAACCAATCAGATTGCCCGTGCACAGGTCTGCAACTGACCATGCATGACCGATGCATGCCACAGACGTGTGTTAGTCACGCCGTGGTAATGTATGCACTGTCTGAATTGATAAGCCCCTCCCCCTATAGCTATTTCTACAAGTTTTGTCCCGGGGTAAAACTTGCAGAGACGTAAAATAAACACAAATTCACTAATTTACAGGGCCTTGCCGAGGGTGAGTATCACACAGTACCACTTATTTAGGCTGTCTTTATCACCATGTACCATAATTCTTACAATACTCACAATGTCATTTTTTTCTCAACTTATGCCTGTTAGTTGCTGGCTCCTTCTCCCTTTAACATAAAAATACTACTAAAAATACACAACTTTCAATTTATTTTGGAATTTTGCATGCTGAGTGTGCCAAAAATTCTAACATGATCAATGCCTCTGCTTTTAACTTATCTTTCTTTGTGACATATCAAGGCCAAATTTTCCATAGGAACTTGTGTTCCATTTGTTACAGTGCAATATGACATTGAGCTAATCACCACCACTTATCATGTTCACAACTGTGCTCAACCCCACCACTTACCATGTTCATACCCTGCTCATTACCACCTCTTACCACGTCCACTTAGAGTGTTCTCACTCTGCTCATCACCACCTCTTACCATGTTCATACCCTGCTCATTACCACCTCTTACCACGTCCACTTAGAGTGTTCTCACTCTGCTCATCACCACCTCTTTCGTACACTAAAGTGATCACACTGTGCTCATCACCACCATTTACCGTGTTTCCTCGGTGCTCATCATAACCACTCACAATGTTCACACTAGGCTTATCACCACCACTTACCATGTTCGCAATGTGCTCATAATCACCCCTTTATGTTCGCACTGTGCTCATCACCACCACTTACCGTATTCATGGTGTGCTCATCCCCACCACTTACCATGTTCAAATTATGTTCATCACCACCACTTGCTATATTCATGGTGTGCTCATCCCCACCACTTACCATGTTCAAATTATGTTCATCACCACCACTTGCTATGTTCACATGGCAATCATCACCACCACTTACTATGTTCAAACTGTGCTCATCACCACCTCTTACTATGTTTCCACTGTGCTCATCACCCTCACTTACCACACTCACACTGTGCTCATTACAACACTTACCATGTTCACACTGTGCTCCAATGTAGTTGTTTACACATTTACAGGTGCCGGTCCTAGAGTCACATGATGCTCCATTGGAACAGTCACAGTTGAAAGCACAGTTGGGACCAAATTTACCTGAAGTACATTCTGTGTGTAAACAACCCAGAGAAATTTATGTTTAGGATACATGTAATGGTTAGGGAGACATTTACACTTAAGCAATTGAGAAATCAACAAAAGACCAATACAGCATTGTGCAAGATACACATTACAGTAATAGATAATTAGCAGTAAGCGACATATTAAAGCCCAAGTTAGTTTGGGGATTTTTTGTATTTGAAAGCTTTATGCCCCAAAGTCATAACCCTGCAATAATAGATTCTGAATGTCTGTAGTTTTTTTTAAATAGTTAATGAAAAATCTCGTGGGAACACCCCCAAAATTTTACATTATAGCATCTAAAGGGTTAAAAAGGATTTAAGGTTACATGTGTTACACCTCATCTGAAAGAGCAGACTCAGCTCTTTCAGATGAGGTATAACTCATATAACTTTTTTTTTGTCTTTGGTTTTTCTTTAATTAATTAATGAAAAATGTCGGGGGGGGGGACCCCCGCCATTTTTTGACCATATTTTTACATTACAGCATCCAAAGGGTTAAAGATGTTATATGAGTAATACCTCATCTGAAAGAGCTGCGTCTGCTCTTTCAGATGAGGTATAACACATGTAACCTCAAAGCCTTTTTAACCCTTTAGATGCTATAATGTAAAATTTTGGGGGTGTTCCCACGAGATTTTTCATTAATTAATTAAAAAAAAACTAAAGACATTCAGAATCTATTATTGCAGGGTTATGACATTGGGGCATAAAGCTTTCAAATAACAAAAAATCCCCAAAATTTAACTTGGGCTTTAATCAACCAAAATGTGAGACTGAAATCCAACTGTTGAAAAAATGATGAGATTTTATACAGGCACTTCTGTATATTTCTAACTTCACAAAATCCTCAAATTTCTTTGAAATTTCCACATTATCATTCACTTTTACACTATATCGATGGCGCTACATAAACATCAACACACCTTGGCTCCGATTCAGACATGAATCCTGTGTTGATACGGTGTTTTCAGGTTAATATACATGTATAAGGGTTTGAGAAGGAGTGCCGATCTGGACCAGCACCAGATTGCGATAGGGTGTTTTGATATGAAGGTGGTTTCAGTGGCATTTTGAAGTCAGAATGGAATTAATTACCTTGTGTACAGCTTTCTCCAGTGAATCCTGGTGGACAGTCGCACCTCCCTGTTACTGCATTACATTGGGTGTGGTTAGCACAGTTACACAACTCAATACAGTTGGGTCCGTGGAAGCCTGGAGTACATGCTGTTGGTATAAAGAATATCACAAATGAGTATGGTTAGTTCGCAAAATGCAATAGAGCTAACAGTATGCAGATTTAACCTAATAAACTAGTGTACATGTGGCTCAATGGTCAATTTGAGTAACTTGTAAACTGGTAAATAATCTCAACAGTACAGGATCAATAGGATCCTATACATTAGTGTTGCACGACTCCAGGATTTTTGGGAGTCGACTAATCGCCGATCAAAATTCGCGACTCCGACTATTTGCCGACTTTCAGTGTTCAGTTCTGTCGGCATGATCGTTAGGTAAAAGGAAGCACACTACAGCCTATACAATGACTGTTCAGTGTCCTCCTCCAATGATTTCAATAAATTCAACTTTCAACTGTGATTACGGATCATTTAAGAATTGATTTTCTGCCATATTCCCACACATTCTCATTGATGTTTTGACTGGTTTATATGGCATACATACATGATTACATGGAGTCGATTCTTGCGTTTCTAAAGTCGGAGTCGCGACTCCTTGACAATAGTCACGACTCCGACTTTTGGCGACTTAGTCGTGCAACACTACTATACATTTTATCCCTGTACTGTAAATATACCCACTACTCTTTTTACATTCTTATCCTTTATTTCCTTAGGGGACATCTACAATGATCCATTTTAGGATCACAAGAAACCCATACAGACTATTAACTAGTGTAAACACTCCCAATGAACTTTGTTGACTGATGATCACTCATTTCCTTCTTCAGGAGATATACATGTATCAACACTACTCATGCTGTACAATCAAAAGAAACCCAACACATTGACTTTATCTCTGTAGTGTAAACGCACCAATTATAGTCCTAAGAAATACAAACTCTGTTTACATCATTCTGTCCTTTTTTCCTGAAGGATATCAACACTGAACTATATATTATACTATAAGTAGAATCTTACAGATTTTATTGGTGTAATGCAAACAACCCCCCCCCTAAAAATCCATGAAGTTACTAATTAAGAAACTAATCTGATAGAGGATATCAAGAAACCTATACAATGACTTTATCTCCGTTATTGCTGTAATGTAAACATTCCCAATAAACTCCATTATCTTACTAATTAAGAAAGTAAGCCATTACAGAATTACAAAAACAACATACAATAAATTTATCACTGTGTTAGTCTGGCTTCCAGACGTTTAGATTATCCACCCTATATTGATAAGGAAACTGTTATCCTCGTTTATAGTATCTATGTCCTCAGTCAACTTCTCTGACTCAAAATGGTCTCTAGATATGCGTCGCAGGGGGTGTGTGTGCGGGTGCTTCGCACCCGCACTACTTCTGGGAGGGAGAAAAAGTCGCAGGGTCTAGGGACAGAGACTATCGCTGTGTATAAACACATCCATTTAACTAATAACAAATACTAACTCCATTTACAACATTCTGTGCTATCTTTCCTCAGGGAATATCAACACTGTATTACACTATTATAGGATTAGTAGAATCTTATAGATTTTATTGCTGTCATGTAAACACACCCAATAAACACCATTAAGAAACTAATATGTTATAGGATCACAAGAACCCATACAATGATTTTTATCTCTGTAGTGTAAACACACTCATTAAACTCTGAACAAATACTAATTCTATTTACACCATTCTGTTCCTAATTCTTTCCTTAGGGATTATCAACACCAAATTATATTATAGGATTAGTAAAATCCTGGAGGATTGGATTGATTTTATAGCTCTAGTGTAAACACACCCAATACACTCCACACAGTTACTTACTTTGTTTGCATTCCTGTCCTGTTCTGCCTGGGGGACATCTACACTGCCCCGTTACAGGATCGCAGGTAGCGTCTTTGTGGCAGTCACAGATTCTACCACAGTACGAGCCATAGGTGCCTTGTGGACATGCTACATGGAGACAAAACAAATGTGAAACACATGAGTAAAAACTAATGATTAGTTCCTGCCCCCCACCCCCCCCCCCAACCCTTCGAATATAGGCAAGAAACCCATGCCAAATTTCTATATCCATTCATATCAAAGATAAACAGGAATACTGGTTGATGAATGAAAATTTAAGAGTTCCCCACTTCGTTGCTTTCCAGTTGAAAGCATATTACATTTGCGTTATAATATGAAAATTGTTCACTTTGAATGTATTAAATAATTGTAGAATTGACAATGGCACAGTTTTGTGCCTCAAATGGCACTCTTTCAATTAGTGATACAAGTTATGAAACTGATTTCATTCATCACATGTTTACATAGTACAGGAACAGGCTTCCGTAAATCAGTCACGAAACTTGTTAGGTTGTGGATATTTTCCTTCAAATTTGAGAGTTTCATCACAGATATATTGTGAAATGAGAGAAATATACACATTTTCTATTCATTCATGGTTATTGACTGACCCGAAATAGATAACATTACCAAATTCATCGTAACTTCAGTAATATCATCACAATAAACACTACATTACATTTACAACTTTGGTACACAACACCTCTCTCCAGCATGTATGTGTAAAAAGTTACACTTGTTGCCGTGTACACTACAGTATAACAATTGCTCAATGCAGCACTCTTGAAACGTCCTTGACATCCAAAGGGTTAAGATGACACCCAAAAAGATTTGGTTGGACTTACTGAACTGACAGTTCTGTCCATAGAAGCCAGCCGTACATGAGCAGCATCCCGACTGTCGGTCACACTCCGCCCCGTTCTCACAGGTACATTCCTGTTCACAGTTCATACCGTAGGTTCCCCATGGACATTCTAAGAAAAGGGGTGAGAAATGTGATTACTCAGTAAGAGTCAATGTGAAAGATTCACACACATACAACAGAAAATCCCATATTTCCTGAATTTCTTTGACGTAATGTTTCATAATTCTGTGTAGCGGTATAAAAAAATCCCATACTGTGAGATTTCAAGTGGTGCATAAAACAATCACTCTGTTATGAGCATAGATATATACATTTGTAACAGACTTATGCATTACTGTGCAATTTGGTGAATGAAGCACAGCCAGGGGCATGCAGTTCACTACTATTACAAAATATAACTTGAGCAACAACTCAATTTTAAATGATTTCTTGTTTATATTTCAAAACTGCACAACATATAAATCCAAATTTTGAACACTGCATCTATATGTACTTATCTTTTGTTGGATCAAATGTGAACAAAATAGTTTGGTGTGTAAATCAAAAGCACAGCCTTTTTAAGTCCAGCTGTTTACTTACCTCGTTCACATCGTTCTCCTGTGTATCCCAGACCACAGTGGCACTCCCCAGTGACAACATCCAAGATGCCTCCATACTGACAATCCTTGACCAAGGAACAGTCTGGGCCGTAGGTTCCTGCTGGACATTCTATTAGGAGAATAATAAGAAACAAGACATTTTACTTTTAAATTACTCAATTCACATATCATAGTTAAACAGTAAATAGAATATCTTGTGACTCAAACTGACCAATGCTTTTTCTGCCCATAGTTATCAGCTAGAGACATCAATGTCTCGCTCCACTCAGCAGGCAGACAAAGAATTTCCTAGTCCAACTAAAACTGCCTTTTCAACATCATATCGTTAAGCGCTGGCAGAAAGTTGTTAGCAAATGCTCTGAGCAAACGGTCTTAATAGTAAATTGCCTCTGAATTGAAAAAAAAAGGAAACTTATTCCATATTTCTACCTAGCATACTGATAGAAGGACCTAAAATATCACAATACATGTACTTTGATTTCATGTGAAATAAGCCAATGGTTTCCATGTTACAAGCAATTTACTGCTAACGACATTTTGCTTACAGCATTTGCTAACGACTTTCTGTCAAGTGCATGACAATATTTTCAGGAGGTAAGGATTGATATTGCTGTTTGAAACATTAACATCTTGTAAAGGAAACATGAAATATTTGAATGTCATAAGAAAAGTTGGTGAAAACAAAATGTTCCATTACCACATTACTTATTTCAACAGAGCAAGTCACATTTATGGACTTGATGGTTTTCAGGTTACACGTTTAAAATGGGTATAATTAAGCTGCTGAAGGCTAAGTAAGAGATACATGTATCTCAGGCTGAGATCTTTGGAGAATGCATGTTAGATCAAAATCAAATCCTCTCCAACAGGTTAATAGTTGACACATTACTGATTAATTTGTTTGATAGTTTGCTAGGTAATAATTAAAGGCTTCAACAGTTCACAGATTAATGGTTACAAGGTTAATGGTTCATGGGTTAATAGTTGACAGGTTTACTTACTGGTTTGGCAGAAATCCCCAGAGTATCCTGCTGGGCAGTCGCAGGCCCCTGTACCATGGTGACAAGTTCCTCCATTTTGGCAGTAACATTTCTGTTGGCAGTCGATACCATAGGTGCCCTCAGGACAAGCTGGCAAGGAGAATGAAATATAGACATGGTCAATTACAATGGGAATGATACAACTGAAGCCATGGATTACATAACATCATGGCACTATTCCACTATACTTCAATTATTTTCTGAAAGTTTCAAAATTGCACTCAGGTACAGAATCATCATCATCATCATCATCATCATCATCATCGTCGTCGTCCTCGTCAAATTCATCATCATCATCATTATCATCATTATCACCATTATCTTCAATATCATCAGCACCATATCCATCAATCATTATTAGATCATCATAATCATCATCTTCATTATCATAATCATCATCATCATCCTCATCATCATCTTCATCATCATCATATCAATATTGTCATTATTATCATACCACCACCATCATCATCATCATCATTAATCAACATCAGTAAAAAAAAAAGAATTCACAAAAGTGTTACATCTTCTCCTAATTTTACATCAAATAAAAGGAATTTGACATTAACAACACTTTCTTCATTGGTATAATTTTGTATGAAACCCATCCATAATAACACCCTTTAGGTGGACACCATAATCTAAAACTCAAAACTGAAAGTAACACTGTGGTGACTAAAACTTACTTCGTTCACACAAAGCTCCAATGAATCCAGGCTGGCAGACACAAGTTCCATCATTCATATTACAGGAGGCCCCGTTCAGACATCCGCAATGGAGCTGGCAGTCGGGACCATAGCGACCAGGCTTGCAGTCTAGAGCATCAAAAAGAGAGATATCACTAAACAGTATGAACATATGATATCATTTGTCTACTGAAAGCCAGACGCGCATTAACCATAAAAGATCCAGGCTATTTCTGGTCTTGCCCCCTCCCCCCCCCCCAGCAGATATTTTTTTTTATTTTTAATAATTAATTATGCAAATTTATGCATAAAATTATATTTTCGTAAATATAACTAATTCAAAATAGCTTGTTGAATATGCCAAACAATACCATCAAAATGTACTTTAAGACATACTTTTACCAACACTTACAAATTAATAATTTTGATATGATGTAATAATTACTTTTGAACAAATGGGGAGATTTTGATACAGTCGCTTGCTGATTAAAATGGCTAGATGACTTACAAAGTGTCTTGTTAGAAATTCATGGTAGGTTGAATATCATATCTTATTGTAATATAGTAAGTCAAATTTCACTAGTTATTCAAAATTATGGAGTCTGATGCTTCTACTAAATTACTCAATTTGCCAAATGAGTCATTACTTTAGTCTGTTTGAATATACTGCATGTTCTTATCTTCCACTAGGCATATTTATGCTTCAAATATTCAAAAACTTGGTGAAAATGTTTGGCTTTTGGCTTTGCCTATCACAATCTGGTTAGACGGAATAGAGGGCTACCACAATAATATATGATGGAAGACGAACAATAAAACCTTGTGCAGCAATACATGAAAAGCTATTGTTTGTATGGTCTAGTGAAAGGAACTGCTGGATTTTTTTTTTCATCCAGTAAAAAGTATTGCGGGAACCCTCTATAAAGACTAGATATTTTAGCACCACTAGAACACTAGATACTTGAGCACCACTAGAACACTAGATACTTGAGCACCACTGGAATACTAGATATTTGAGCACCACTAAAATACTAGATATTCAAAACAACACTAGAACACTAGATATTCAAGCACCACTAGAATACTAGATATTCAAGCACCATCAGAACACTAGATATTCAAAACACCACTAGAACACTCGATATTCAAGTACCACTAGAACATTAGATGCTGACTCACCCTTTTCACAGTTGCTTCCTCTATATCCAGGCTTGCATTGGCACTCCCCAGTCACCGTGTTACAGATGGTATTCCTGCCACAGACGCAGGCCTCGGCACAGTCCTGTCCCCACGTCCCGGGTGGGCAAGCTAGAAAAACATCACAATTCCATTTAATTAGCCAAATAAAGATGATTTGATTTTGATATAACACACATTCTCCAAAACCCCAGTCCTAAAAATCCGGTACTTAAACATAAGTTGATTACGAGATTTAAAGGCTGATTCATAACACACAATAAAACCCCAGAGGGTAAGGACTCAGCCTGTTGGATATGGAAATTGTATGTTTCCGACCACTTGCCGCTGAAGGAAATTTTTTTTCAAGTTGTGTTTGATTTGTTAAATTTGTTAATGGTTTTCAATGCCTTTTTAAACATATATTTTTCCATCATATTTTACAATTTTTTTCAAGTTGTCAAACTTTTATGTTTTTCGGAGGGGGGGGGGTGGGGTGGGGAGGGGATTCCCCCTGCCATCCAGGATCAACAACTCCTTGTTTATGTTTGACTGAAACATTTGTCAAATTTCCTGGTCTTTCATTCACTGAGTCTGTGGTGCCCAACAGACAAAAGCACCTCAGAAGAAAAATTCATTTGTGAAAATACTGATACTGCTTTGTATATGCATCACATAAAAAACATACACTCATCGATCGCTAGTAAAATGCAAGTGGAAGTGTATGATACTCACGTGCACTACATTCATATCCAGAAAATCCTGGCGGGCATTGACACGCCCCCGAGATGTGGTCACACGGGGTATCAGTTCCACACTGACACGTCTGAACACAAGCCATTCCGAATGTCCCTGGGATACAGGCTGCATGGGATTGAAAAGAACCAATTTTAATTCAAATTGTTGTTACATTAACTCTCACCGTGTCACGGCATAATTTTGCATCACAAAGAAGTGCTTTGAATTAGTTCTTTAAGAATACAATGCAAGACAGTGGGCGTACTTAATTTGTTTTTACACTTTTACAGAGAAGATTACCAGTGCTCATTCAATCATTCAATAGAACTGGTAGGTTTACAGTTGATTATTTTCTATACAAACCTGAGATTTTTAACAGACTTTTCTTTTTTGTAAAATGGGAAAACAACAATGTTATGCCCATATTTCAATATCTATTGATTCAACACATGTAAACAACATTTTACAAAACTTGTTGTAACTATACAAATATTTCCAACATAAAAAAATTATATTTTTAGAAAAGATTTACTTACATTTACAACTTTATTACACAACACTTTGTGTTATGGTGACATGGTCTATATAAAAAGTTGTAACTGTTAAAAGTCGACCGAATTAAGAACCCTATAGGCTGAAGCGATAATGTTTTGTATTTGACAGGTCTGAAAAAGGGGATCCCGTACTTTCAAGAGAGTGGTGACCAATTTTTAGAAGTAGTGCATGACTTACGTTTGTCACAAAGCCTTCCTCTCCATCCAGCGGCGCAGGTACATTCACCAGTCACTGCATTGCATGATCCACCATTCTGGCACTGACATCTCTCCTCACAGTTGACGCCATGGTAGCCTTGTGGGCAAGCTGGGAGCAGGAAATAACAAACCAAAAATGATATGAGCTTTAAAACATTGAACTAAATTTAAACAAAGACAATACGTGATCACCCTGTTCCAAACCCACAAAAAGTCACAGATTACCAAGTTAAAATTTGGTAGTTTAAACAAATCCAAGATAAGCAGTTTGCTAGACCACATTTTTCTTCAGACAGGCACTTGTGCATGGCGCAACTGAGTGAACCAAATATCTTTAAATCCTCTTTTCTCTCTTTTCTGTGAAACTACACCTCCTAACCCTCTCTTATTTTAATCAAATTTTGAATGGGTTAGAATGGTCCAAAAAGTTTTAACAAGTTATATATCATTTTAAAGCTTTAAAGCTTACTCTTTAAAACTATGTAGAAAACATCAACTTTAGAACAAGTTTTTGTAATATCTAGATGAAGAAAGTTATTGAAAATAAATTTTATATGACAAACAACCAACTATTGTGAATTTCCCACTTGCTGAGGAAAAAAAAACAAACAAGTTAAGTTTGAAATTTACTTCTTTTGGATAACAAAGGAATGATTGCCAAAAATTTTGATTTTGCTTTAAAAAACAAATAAAAACTTTCATACAAATTTGATAATAAATAACAAGATTGCATAAGAACTTAATTCTACTTGATAACACACAAATGGACCAACAACAAAATGTCATTTTTGACTTTTGACTTGTCTGGGCAAAAAGTGACACACCAAGGTAAAACTGGCTAATCTTGTAAAGGACATCTCCGTAAAGTTACCAGCTACTGTGAATTAGTCCATCGAAAATAGTTACTAGTTACTTAACTTAAAAGGGAAAAAAAATAACCATTCCTGTGGATGATGTGGGAAGGAGGTGGATAGGGCAGGGGGAAAGGGGGAGGGTGAAGGGGAGTGGGAGCACATGAACTTAGGATAGGTTGGGGGGGGGGGGTAATGTAAAACTAAAACTTACCAATATCACAGCTGTCCCCAGTCCAACCTGCTGCACAGCTACAGGTCCCGTTTACATTGTTACAGGTAGCACCGTTCAGACACCAACACCTCCGCAGACAATTTGCACCATAGAAACCCTCATTACATGCTGAAAGGAACAAGAAAGAAATCAAATATGATATTGATAATGGGCTGATGCACAAAAGCTAACTCATACCCAATTCACACTCACAAAATATGACTGGTCTTAGATCAACTTTACCCACTTTAGGGCTGAACCTGACCCCCCCCCCAAAATCATGGAATCAATGATTGGACATTACAACATGCAAACAAGTTTGGAATATCCAAAAATATGAGGTTGTTGTCAGGATCTTATTTTCCTTTCACCAATGCTGGCACACATATCATAAGAAGACTGGAGTACTAAATTATAAAAATTGTCTGATGCACTATTCCCAAAAGTAGTAGTCCTTCTATCTATGAATAGAAATCAGACCACAAAATTTGGCCTATGAATTGATTAATGTGAAACTGCTGCCAATTGGAATGTTACACATCCATTGTTAAGCTTAAAAATTCATGCATGCATTTGCACGAATTACAAGAGATCCCAATCTGTTTATTTACAGCTCCCTAAACAGACCAACTTACTTTGTCGACAGGCAAGCCCCACAAAACCCGGTCGGCAAGTACATTGTCCCGTCACATGATCACAGTCGCCATTCACACAGTTACATCTTTGTTGACATCGGTAACCAAAGCGACCAGGTGTACATGCTGCATGATACACAGGGGATGAATGAAAAGCACAAATATATTAGCATTGCAAAATAACACATAATTGAGCCTGATGTAAGGACAATATTAGGATTACTGGTGAGACTAATTTTTTAAAATAAACAAATGGTTGTATTTATATTATATTATGCGCTTTCAGATTGTCTATTTCAGCTTTGTTTTCACATTTTATTTAAGTTGTAATAACTGAGCAAAATGTTTCTTTTTTAGCCAAATTTTCTTCACAAAAACATTTTTATCCCTGTTTTGCAAAGGATAAAATGTACAAACACATTTTTTTAAATTACTTGTTAAACCAATATCTTTAACCTCTCTCTTCTCTCATCTTAATAACCTGGCTTCATTTTAAAATCACCACGATATTTGCCATCAATTATACCTGTTTCAGGGTATATCTCACATCTACCAACATTCAATCAGGCAGATTACACACAAATGTTTAGTGAAATTCCAGTGAAAGGATAAACTCACCTTGGTGACATCTGATTCCCGTGTACCCAGGCCGGCAGTTACACAGTCCATTGACGTGGTCACAGTCAGCACCATTAGAACAGTTACAGACCGACAGGCAATCCTCGCCATAGTAACCCTCTGGACATTCTGAAGGAGGAAAGAAACATTTCAGAGTCACTCATCCAATTCAAATCGACTTAAATGCAAATACTTCTGCAGTACCAAAAAATTACAAACACTCGAAACGCCCAACCACAAGAAACCAATACCTCTCTACATACAATTCCACTTCTTATGGTACATTTTTTACACTGTTAATCTATTATTTATTTTGCCAAAAGAAATGACAGATACAAGAACTGCCTTTGGGGCCCTGATAACATTTTATGCATTCTGATTTTTTTTCCTCTTACAAACATACCCAATTGCCAGCTTAGTCTGACTGCCAGACCATTATCCAGGAATCTGCAGCCATACTGTACATGCCGCTCCGCGGATGGCCCATGCTTAGCAGGGGAGGTCTGTAATTCAGACTAGTGCCAGCTGAGACAACCGGCAACAGTTAGACCTGATAACCCCACTCCTCCCTATTTTTAACTCTTCACAACGTCAAGAATTCCTTGATTTCCTGCTGTATCAGCACCCCCTGGGGAATAATAGTACTTACATCAATCAACAATCAACAATCAATCAATCAATCAATCATGCAATTCATCAACCAATCAATTGATCAATCATTCCATCAATCAATCCATCAATCAATCAATCAATCAATCAATCAATCAATCAATCCATCCATCCATCCATCCATCAATCAATCAATCAACCTATCAATCCATTAATCAAATCCATCCATCCATCAATCAATCAATCAACCTATCAATCCATTAATCAAATCCATCCATCCATCAATCAATCAATCAATCCATCCATCAATCAATTGATTCATCAATCCAATCCATCCATCTATCAATTAATCAATCAATCAGTCCATCAACCAATCAATTCACCAATCCAATCCATCACTCAATCAATCGATCAATCGATCAATCGATCGATCGATCGATCAATTGATCGATCAATCAATCAATCAATCAATCAATCAATCAATCAACTAACCAAAAATTCAACATTAATCATTCCCAAGTACCTGCAAGCAGCCCTCAACTCAAACTGATTAGACTAGTCTCGTGTCCAGACTCACCTTGACGACAACCTTCCCCAGTGTAGCCAGCAGGACAATTACAGTTGCCATTGGTTGGGTTGCACCGAGCCCCGTTACCGCACGCACACCTCTGTTGACAGTCTAGGCCATAGTAGCCATCCGGACAGGCTGTAAGGAGATGAGATGAAATGAGACGAATAGGGTCAGGTGATCAGGTCATGTGATCAGTTACACGATAAATAGTTATGATTTATGTGACACAATGAATTTCTAAATATAATTTTTGGAGACTATGTCTGGTGGTTGCATAGACCAAGTGTATTTACACCATGTTGATTTTTGTACAAAAATGAGACACCCTACCTTCAAGCTTCAACAAACCTAGATTTAGATGAAACAAACTGAATCAAAATTTAATAAGAAATGTCAACATTTTCTGATGATTTTAAATTTGCATAAATTAGCTTATTTAATGCCCTATCAGGCAAGACAATCAGAATCAAAATCTGTGAAGAATCAAACGTAAAAAAAAAAATAAATAATGTTACAGACACACATGCATAAACAGATAAGCACACACTTTGGCGATCTATTAGTCCTCTCACAAACTTTATTTGCTGTAATGGAAAATAAAATCTGCATCCACGTTTTACTCACTTTTTTCGCAAACACGCCCCAACCAGCCAGGAGCACATGTGCACACACCACTGATGTGATCACAAGTAGCGTTGTTCAGGCACATGCACAGGTTTTCACAGTTGACTCCATAGAAACCGGCCTCGCAGGCTGAGAGAAAGACGAAACAAAAAAAGACAATTATAACATGATTAGCACTCTTAGTATCATAAAAATGGGTATATACCTAAAATATCTTTTTATTTCCTTCATACCACAATGGTTAAGGACACTGGAAAGAATTCATCTGTATCTTGGTACTAATATAACATTTGTTGTTTAGAATTAGATTAAGTTCATAAAAGCAACTTCCATCTACAACAAGAAACAGTGAATATAATTTGTAAAAAAAAGTCTTTGTGTGCCTTTTCACTCGCTGGCAATTTGTTTTTATAAATATATTGCATTTTAAATCAGAAAACATTCTTCAAAATAGCTACCATTTCTAATCAGAAACAGTGAGTATTGTTCAAAGAATTATTCACTTATTTTTTTTTTCACTGTTATCTTTGTTCTAGAAAGTCTACTCAACATTATCGTAACACTTTTTACAACCTTGAAGATGAGTTCTTTGTACTGTTATGACTGACATTTTTTTTTTTATTTTACTTTAATGTTGGTTAATAACTTCATGTGGTGGCAGAAATTATGAATATGAAATTGATAAATATTTGTCAATATGATGGTTATGTAATGCTGATGTAAATATTTGTTATCTCTGTAGGATTTTTACCTTGATCACATTGTTCTCCTCTCCAGCCAGGAGTACAGATGCATTCTCCCGTCTCCGGATCGCATCCCGCACTGTTCTCACACGTACACCGGAAGGCACAGTCCATACCGTAATGACCAACAGGACATTCTGAGGATAGCAAAGAAATGACGACCAGAGTTGATGGGCGATATAATCAATTATATCGATATACATTCAAATCTGTCTTAACAGCCATCTCTCTATAGCAGCCAACCTGCATATAGTGGCCACTAAAATGATTCCCTTAGAGAAAAATTATATGTTTAAACACCTGTCGATAGCAGTCATCTGTTCCCTGTTTGACTGTATATCAACAGATTCGTGAAGATGTCTTTTTCCCATTTCTTAAAAATTCTGATCGGATAACAGACTTTTCACTTTTATGAGTGATTTTGTATGGACTGTTCTTCAACTCCATGTAATTTAAGTGTAATAAATTCAATTACCATCATTCTTTTTACCTTTTTAATGCACTTATTGACAGAGTGCTATTAGTGGTGCCAAATTTCTTCAGGAATTTGCTAAGTTGCAATTTTTCCTTTCACCTTACATTTTACTTTTTGTTTACTTGTTTGGAAAATTAGGGTTGAGGAGGGGGACATGTCCTCTACGCCCCCAATTCCCCAACCCCCCACCCCCCTTTCCCTCAAACTGGCCCCTGAATACTCACCATCGGAGCAATCCCTGCCCCTCCAGCCTGGGGCACAGGTGCACTCTCCAGTGGCCGAGTTGCATTCAGCTCCATTCATGTTGCAAATTTTTCCCTTTCCACTGATCTATTTGTTAACATTTTTTTTTGAAAAATAGGATTGAGGAAGGGGACAAGTGTTCTGTGCTCCCACCCCAGTCTGCAGGAACAGACTTTATTTTGGCTCTAAAATTCCTGTAGTGCCTTGAGCCAAGGCTAATCTTCTTGGTCAGTGCTTGTGTCAGAAGCAGCTATAATGCAGTGTCTATGTAAGTACTAGTATACAGCACAGATTGTTCAGAGCATGATTTGCCTAGCACAACGGACAAGGGTTTGTGCCTGCAAACTACCCCCTCCCCACATTCACCCCTGCTCCAATTGTCCTTGAATACTCACCATCGGAGCAATCTCTGCCCCTCCAGCCTGGGGCACAGGTGCATTCTCCAGTGGCCGAGTTGCATTCAGCTCCATTCTGACACTGACAGTCATGACGACACATGAGGCCATACTGAGTGGCAGGGCAGGCTGGACGATGAGAAAGAGATAAGAGTTTTAATATTTGGTTAGTGGCAAGATTGGAAATACAGTAGTTCTCAACTTACACAATAACAAAAATCAATGTCTGACGTACATATGCTTTGTTCGCCAATTTGCACAGTAAAGTACATGTATGCCCACAATGGAACAAATGATATTATCCTTCCACACGCAGCTAGCAATCCCACAGAATGGGATTCTTTATATTGTTACACAAGACTTTTCCTGTATTTTCCGCTTTTCTATAAAAAAAATATTCACGGTAGATTACAGATACTGGATCTCATTTGCACCACTCCCACAGCACAGCAAGACGTCACTCATGCCCTTAGGCTATTTATGAAGGATATGACTATGAAATCTGAAGATCAGTAATTACCTAGAATATGAAAAGTGTGCCAAAAAATTGCTGTTTAGTATTTTTTCTTTGCTAGATATATTTGTCTCTAAGACAGTCTCTATAATTCCACTAAAATTGCATTTCTAGCTCCTACACTTTGCTGAAGGTTTTTTAATGGTTATTTTCTTCCACATACGAGTGTATTTACACAATCTGAATTTTTAGGCATGGAAACGCCCTGCCTTGCGTGGCACAGTAGGGTGTTGAGTGTAGCACATAAAGTGTTCATAACAGCATGTACTTACGATCTCGGCAGTTCTGTCCGAAATATCCGAGCGGACAGAGGCACTCGCCAGTGGCCTTGTCGCAGACTTTGTCTTCGGTACAGGTGCAGTTGTTCCGGCAGGCGATACCCCAAGAACCATCGGGACAGTCTATGGGATGTAGAAAACAAGTTAAGGAGAGTTTGAAAATACACGGTACCTACAAATGTGGAGAGTTACTAAAATACAGAAAAGGCAATCCAGTAGGCATAGGCACTGGAACTGGGTAATTAATTCTACTTGGTTCCTGAATTAAAAATCAATAGCCTTGGAATGTACAAATAAAATAAAGATTTCAAAGATTTTCCCAAATAACTTTGATGGTATAAGACTGCAATCTTATTAGATATCATGGGACCAGATTATCACCTCATTTACATAGATACCCTATAAAATCCTTTTCCATCACATGCTCTAACAAGAGACTCATCCTCAAGACAACTGGCTCTCATTTGTCCTTCTATTAAAGAAAATACACAGTACTGGTTGATTACTTGCAGAACAACAACATTTTTACATCAACTGCTTTCAAACCTTCTGTGAACAGATGGTATTCTAAAAATGTCACTACAGTACAGGAGAGAGTAGTTGAAAACAACAGAACACTTCGTTTTGGACATATCTGTTACACAGCTGACAAAGTACTAACACAGAAATCTATACGTGGGACTGAGTTAATTGTTGCCACACACGCTGCAGCAACGGAGCTTACTCCGTCGGGTACTCAAACTGCCAATTCCTCAACTTTTTATTGCATATGAAGTGAATTAGTCCCACATTATAATGCAAATGTAATTTACTCTCACCTGGAAACCAATGAAATGTGAAATTTTGATGAAAGATTTTTCATCATCAACCGGTACTGTGTGTTCTCTTTAACTTACATACTACAAAAAAAAAACAGATTTCAAAGGTACCCCCAATACCTTTGATGGCATACAACAGCATGTTCTTCAATATCATGGGACCAGTTTATCACCTCATTTACATCTCATTAACATAGATGCCATTTAAACGCTGGTCTATCATCTGATCTAATGAGAGACTTACCTTCCAGACAGTCGGCTCCAGTCTTTCCCGCTTCACAGAAACACTCTCCAGTGATGCTGTTACAATCATTGCCACCACATCGGCAGGAGAATTTACAGTTGATGCCGTATCTCCCGTGATCACAGGCTGTAAAGAGTCAAACACGAAACATGTACGATTAACAATTAACCCATTGGCTGCAAGAACCGGATGTATCATGTATTTACTCTACGGGAAATTTAGAATCTCGGCAGCAACAGGTTAAAGGGGCAATTCTTTACCTAGAACTTTAAGGTATTTCACAACAGTTTTCAATTTGATGTAATAGATTTTTCATTTGTCTCTCTCTGTATTTTAGATCGCAACTGCCGATCTATAATTTTTTTAACAAACATGTCAGAAAAAATGAACCAGGTTTCAAACCTGACAAGTTGTTGAAACAAATTGATGATCACTTTGAATCTCAGGTACTACTACTATACTAGGAAGGAGATATTAAACTTTAATTATCGGGAGCAATTATAAATTCTTTATGAAGTAGATGAAAATTGATTTGTCTTGCATCTTGTGTGGAACAGGTCATTTTTACCTCTATTTTAGTCAAAATGGAAAATTTACTCCAGCTGATCACCTGGGCCTTTCTTAACCCTTTGAAGACGGTTTGATTTTGCTTTAACATGCCTGTACAAATCCTATGGAAAAGTTGTGGTTTGTGGAAGCCTTGGCCTCCAAATCTGGGGTCTCTGATGAAACACTGCCCCCCCCCCATCCCCCTCAAAAAATACTTGTATCCCTATTCCCTACCCATAAACTCTCCCCTTCATTTTAAACAGTTACCCCTCCTAGGTACTCACCCTTCTCAGGGTTCTCACAGTATACCCCCCTCCATATTCTTGGCCTGACAAAGAGTCTCAGTATTCCATAAGCAAACCGATGCGCACTGACTTGGACTCGGAGCTCCGAGCGCGGTGTTCGCTTGAAGAATCTCGGATCTTGCTACGGGGCCGCACCGTCTGACTCTGGCGCCGGACAGGCAGCTCGTTTGATCCGTCTACGGCCGGTGGAATGACAACCCATCCGTCTACTAGTTGTTTGTGCAGGCCGCGCCCACCCCCGCGAGGGAACCCCCTCGCCCCCCCAGCCCACTCGCACCTATACCCTAACCTCTTAAACCATCACCCCTCCCATACTTTGCCCTCTCAAGCTTTCTCCTGTAGTAACCTACTGCGCCATCTCTTGGCCCCTGCAAGAGACTCAGTGTCTGTATGTATCCTCCCTTAACTCCACCACACTTACACATCCCTACCCTAAGCCCACCCCGCCTTGGGTACTCACCCCTCTCACAGGCTTCTCCGGTGTACCCTGCTGGGCATTCTCGGCTGCATTCTCCGGTGATCTTATTGCACGTTGACACATCTAAGCACTGACACACATGTCTGCACTGATCACCATACAAACCCAGCTGACACTCTGCAATGTGTCAAGAAAAAGGATTAATGTAGGACTGCACATTACATTTGTGTCTCAATTAAAGCCCAAGTATAGTTTTGATAATTGGTGATAAATGACATTTTATGTTACTGTCTTTTTGTAGATGGATGTATATCATCTGTTTATGCCATGGTATTCATACACCCTGAAATGCTTTCCTTTTTAAAGAAATTGATGGAATATAATAAAAAAGTCAGGGGGCCCATGACTATTTTTGTCAAAGGTAAATGTACATATCCGCTCTCCTAGAAGTTACGACTCACAGTATGTCACTAATTACAGTTTTCAGTAAGTTTACTGTTGTTTGTTGATGTCCGTCATGACAAAACCATACTCTGTAAAGGACTGATGAAAAAATTGTCTGATAAACCAGAACTATACTTGAGTTTTAAGGGTACTACAAGCTCATAACCACTCAATTTTCATCTTTTGTGTAGCACGGTTGACCACATATCTAAAAGGCAGTATCAGGATAAAATGAAATAACACTATACACTAAACACCACTTTAACACTGTGAAGTCACAGTTGAAAAACATCTATTATCTTTAGAAAGATACTTTATGATTTCCTTTGAATTTTCTTATGCCCCGCATCTGGGGCTGCCAACTTTATTCAAGACATTTCAATAATTTCTTTGCTGAAAATCAGTAATTTTGCCACATTTTCAGTCAAACTCAGTAGCATAACTGCAGTAGAATCATACAAAAATGATTTGATGAAATCAATATTTTTCATGCAACTTTCAGCATTCTTCAGTATTCTTCTACCACTTTCAGTAGAAATTACTGAAAACAGGTACCACTTGGCAGCTCTCCACATCCCATAATAATTAACAATAAGTATATTATTAATTATTTCATTTTTGGAAACTTTATAAATTTCCCATTCATATATCAATTACCTCTTAAAGGCATCGTATAACAATGTTTCCAGTTTTAAAAAACTGAGCTACATGATTCCCAATGCTACTGGTGTCTCTGGTAAGGTCTAAAAATGAAGTCCTGAAAAAATTGCAGTTCAAAACAATCATTAAGTACTTCTAAAAAGTGAAAATCATTGAGCGACCATTCCCGTTTTCCTCCATAGACTGCTGTGTAGCAGAATTTTCTATCAGCTGGGAATAATTCAAGTGCCGATTTTGATCTGTATATATTTTATGAGTGACAGCATAACTAACTAAAGTTTTGTGTTCTAGGGTGTTTATTTGTCCATCCAAACACCGCCAAATATGTCAGATGGCAAAGTTTGACAATTTTTCAAATAAGGCTTTCACGATGTTATATAGTGTCTTTACCGAACCACAGAAATGACAGCTCTATGGACATTGCATGCATTTTGTGTTGCATATTTGTGATTTCCGCACAGTAAGATTTAATCGGGTATCAGGGTGGAGCACTGTATTTACCATTCTGGCACCGATCCCCTTCATATCCTGGTTTACATATACAGGTTCCATCGACGGGGTTACAGCCGTGAGAGCGTAAATTATGACAATCACACTCCAAGCTGCACATACTACCGAAGTAGAAATCTGGACAGGCTGTGATAAAAAAAGAATTAATAAAATAAAATTAAAGGTATTGGCTAACATTTACCACAGTTAAAAAAATCTGAGCTACATGATTCTCCATGCTACCATTGTCTTTGATGAGGTCTAAAAATGAAGCCCTGAAAAAATTGTATTTCAAAATGATTATTTAGTGCTTTAAAAAAGTGAAAATCGTAAGTTGACCAGATTCACTTGCCCATTTCCTCCCATAGACTAACTGTGTGTACACCTAGGTTAATAAAACTCGCCCCGAGTTTTATTGTTTATTCACGTATAACTTGCCATTGGCGGTGTAGCTTTCCAAACTTTTGTATTCTAGGGTGTTTATTTGTCCATTTGAACACTACTATGTAGCTCAGATATCAAAGTTTAACAATTTTTTAAATTGAAGCTCCACAATGTTAGCCTATCACTTTAAGAAACAAATAAATAAACAAACATAAATAACAAAATAGATAAATACATAAATACAAAGAAATAGATGAGCAAAAAATAACATACATACATAAATACATTGAACATATAAAAACATTATTTCAGTTCAATTTAGATTTCAAATTACAAAGATTAGTTCAAAAGGAAACTTGCATGGTTATATGGTACTGGCTTCTATGGTACTGGCTTCTATGAAGTACCGTATGTACAAATCTTTGTCTTTTCCTGGCTTGCAGGGTTGATCTACACTGTACTTATAAATTCCTGCTGTTTAGGGTTAAAAGTAAATGACATGATTGGGGGTGGTCATCAACTTGGGGTTAACTTTATTCTAGAATCAGGTAAACTGTGCAAGGATTCTACTGTGAAACTTTTGTAGTCAAAAGTTGATTCATTTTAAAAGTATTTCCATCAGTATGCCTTGTGACAGACAAATTTATCGTGTAGCTTTGTGTGGGATTAATTTATTTTGGGGCTCGAGAGAAATAAAATCCTGGTATGTTCATGCTTGATTCTCCTTATAGATCCTTCCACCCAGGAGATGAACTCCCTGGTGCATAGACAGGTGTAATGTCTTTCAACCAGCATAATGAAGTTTCAGGCCGAAAATTGCAAAAGCTCTCCAGCGTGTGCTTGTTTGTTTAGTGCGATACGGCTGAGTGAACGCCACCACACTGCATTGGTTTGCATGCGGACGGGGCACAATCACGTGACCTGAATTGGCATCATTTTGTTAGCTCCTTCGTGATTTGTACTAAAAGTTTAAGGAAAAAAATGACCACTGGATTTTTTAGCAACCATGATACATTTTATATCAGTGGATAGGGGATTTATTCAACTTTTTAGAATCTGATCACCTCAGAGTTCATTGACCTGTTACTGTTTCACAATCAAATGAAAAAAGGCCCCGATGTCGCCAAATTTGGGGTGTGCTTTCCCATAGACAAAATGTCGAAAATAGGAAACTTTAAAGAAAAACTCATCACGGATTTTGAAGTAGAAGTAACAAACCTTATATCCTTTGAAAGGTGAAGAGATGAAGATTCAGAAACTGATCGCCCCAAAGCTCAGCACTCATGAATAAACGAGCTATGAGCAATTTTGTACAAAAATCAGTGTCGATTCTTGTATGTTTCACGGGTTATAGCGTTTGTGCGAAACCTTCGCACAGCAAATGAAACGAAGTTTTCATTATGTTCGGTTCTAGCTTCATTTTTTTTCCTCCCATTCATATCTTTTCCCTCTAAGTAACTTAGTACTATTTTACTTTCTATTTTGGGATTTCTAAAGAATATACCACTACCAATACTTCTACTACTACAACTTACGTTGGCTACACTGAGGTCCAAAGTATCCGGGTCGACAGAGGCAGGATCCCCATCTCCTGTCGCAGGTGATGCCTGGAGGACAATTGCATTCCTTGCTGCAGTCACTATGCCAGAACCCGGGAGGACAGCCTGACAAAATGGGACAAAGAGAGGAATCAATATCACCATCACCACTTCAGAAATTCCGGTCTTTAAATTAATGTCCTTCAGCAAGACATTTTTAATCTGTTTTGCTGCTCTCCACCCAGGTGTATAATTGGGTACCCTGGTAGGGTCATTTATAGTTTCAAGTGCGTAACAGCTGCTTAGCTGAAATGTACCTGGCATGACCATGGGGTAATAATAACCAGCGTATAGAGACGTGCGATAACCTACGTGTTATGCGCTATACAAGAACGGATTATTATGATTATGATTATGATTATGATTATTATGATTATAATTATTACTACTATCATCATCATCATCATCATCATCATCATCATCATCATCATTAGTAGTAGTAGTAGTAGTATTTCAAAGAAAAAAATTTCCCCATTCATTTTATTTGGATTCAATAAATCCAGAACAATTTACATATCCAACCATGAAAGTTGGAGCACATTTGAGTGAGTCATTCAAGGGATGTGATTTTTTTTTCCCTTCAAGAAATTGCATGAATCTGTATGTCACCCTCTGTAGATAACAACTTTGCTTGTTATCTACTTTGCTTGTTATCTATCAAGACTGTGTTCATGATTTCAATTTTCATTCAGATTTAATCCAACTAACAAAGACACATAAAAGGCACATAAAGATACATTGTTCAAAATTTGGGATACATACACTCTCTAGTTTTTGTTGTTGTTGTTCTTTTGGGGTTCTTTTTTATTTGTAACAGTTGTCTAGGTTTCAGACACTGGTTGTAGCTTTCACTACTACCTGTAATTTTGAAACCAGTTGAGTCCAACCATTGCAAAGATTGCTTGAGAATTGTCCAACTGCACTGGTGTGAGTTTTTGACCTTGAAAGCTTTGATCAGAAGGTATTCAGTATTCACTAGATCATACACAAATCAGGTTTATCAGTCCAACTTGTTAAACAAGTTGTTTAACGACTGTGTATACAATTCAAATTCAGTGAGCAAGTTAATGTCAGTGCATCTTCTGGAAGCCTTTCATGAGACTAGTTGGCAGAAACGTGGAACCATTACATAAAATAATGATTTTAGTTTTTACTTCGTCAGTAAGTTCATTTTCAAGAACACATAGTAATCCACACACTGCTAGGGTGAGGACTATATCTACCATCCTGGCAATAAGGTCCCTCGATTCCAGGTAGGCAGCTACAGTCCCCTGTCACAGGATTACAGGTCCCTCCATCCACACACACCAACTCCATGGTCCCTCCATCCACACACTGCTAGGGTGAGGACTACACCTACCATCCTAGCAATATAAGGTCCCTCCCCGGGGGGGCCAGACAAACATAATGCTGTACACATGCGTGACCAAAAAAAACGTTTAAAGGGGTGTTTTTTTCAGTTTTAGACGGGGGCCGAGCGTGCTCGCGTTAAGGGTATCAAAAACACCGATTTTCAACAAAAAGGGTGGCTTTGAAAGACTGGTCAAACGTATTTAGGGTATATTTTTCCCCACGCTTTTTTTTAAAGACTGGTCAAACGTATTTAGGGTATATTTTTCCCCAAGCTTTTTTTTTAAGACTGGTCAAACATATTTAGGGTATGTATAACATATTCCCAAGCTTTTTCCTCCTCGTTTCCCGGGCTCGTTTCTACTAAGTGTGATCCCTGGTTACGAAAGCAATGTGTACAACCCTGGGAAACAACCGCAGGAAAACAGATCGTGTTTAGGGGTCAAAATGTGTAAATGAAGCACGCGAAAAACTTGTTTAGGGGGGTTATTTTGCACACAGAGAACAACTTGTTTAGGGGGGGTCTGGAAATAATTTGGTCACGCATGTGTACAGCATTATGTTTGACTGATATCCCCCCGGGGGTCCCTGAATCCCAGGTAAGCAGCTCCAGTCCCCTGTCACAGGATTACAGGTCCCTCTATTCACACACACAATAATCAACACACCAACTCCATGGTCCCTCCATCCACACACACAGTAATCCACACACTGCTAGGCCTACACCTACCATCCTGGTAATAAGGTCCCTCGATCCCAGGTAGACAGCTACAGTCCCCTGTCACAGGATTACAGGTCCCTCCATCCACACACACAATAATCCACACACCAACTCCATGGTCCCTCCATCCACACACACAGTAATCCACACACTGCTAGGGTGAGGACTACACCTACCATCCTGGCTATAAGGTCCCTCGATCCCAGGTAGGCAGCTACAGTCCCCTGTCACAGGATCACAGGTCCCTCCATCCACACACACAATAACTCACACACCAACTCCATGGTCCCTCCATCCACACACACAGTAATCCACACACTGCTAGGGTGAGGACTATACCTATCATCCTGGCAATAAGGTCCCTCGATCCCAGGCAGACAGCTACAGTCCCCTGTCACAGGATTACAGGTCCCTCCATCCACACACACAATAATCCACACACCAACCTCATGGTCCCTCCATCCACACACACAGTAATCCACACACTGCTAGGGTGAGGACTATACCTATCATCCTGGCAATAAGGTCCCTCGATCCCAGGCAGACAGCTACAGTCCCCTGTCACAGGATTACAGGTCCCTCCATCCACACACACAATAATCCACACACCAACCTCATGGTCCCTCCATCCACACACACAGTAATCCACACACTGCTAGGGTGAGGACTATACCTATCATCCTGGCAATAAGGTCCCTCGATCCCAGGCAGACAGCTACAGTCCCCTGTCACGGATTACAGGTCCCTCCATCCACACACACAATAATCCACACACCAACTCCATGGTCCTTCCATCCACACACACAGTAATACACACGCTGCTAGGGTGAGGACTACACCTACCATCCTGGCAATAAGGTCCCTCGATCCCAGGTAGGCAGCTACAGTCCCCTGTCACAGGATTACAGGTCCCTCCGTTTTCGCACAGGCAAATCTGCTCACAGTTCCGACCAAAGAAGTTGGCTGGACAAGCTGGGGGAGGAAAGACCAAAAAATTATTCAAATTGGTGAGAAACTTAGAACAAGAGTGTCGCTGGGGCGATTACATAATATGCCCGCCTGTAACGCGGAAAATGAAAACATGTCACTGTGACCTTGACCTTTGACCTTTTGACCTCAAAATCAATAGGCTTCCTGGGATTCATGCTAGTATCATACACAACAAATTATACGAGCCTAGGTTAAGTTAACTGAAGTTATCACGTTTACAAGGGTACTTCACAAGGTATATAACGATGAAAACATGTCACTATGACCTTTGACCTTTGACCTTTCGACCTCAAACTCAATAGTCTTCCTGGGATCCATGCTAGTATCATACACACCAAATTATATGAGCCTGGGTTAAGTTAAACTGAAGTTATCACATTTACAAGGACTTCACAAGGGTAAGATGAAAACGTCACTGTGACCTTGTCCTTTGACCTTTCGACCTCAAAATCAATAGGCTTCCTGGGATCCATGCTAGTATCATACACACCAAATTATATGAGGCTAGGTTAAGTTAAACTGAAGTTATGGCGTTTACAAGGACTTTACAAGGGTAAGATGAAAACATGTCACTGTGACCTTGACCTTTGACCTTTCGACCTCAAAATCAATAGTCTTCCTGGGATCCATGCTAGTACCATACACACCAAATTATATGAGGCTAGGTTAAGTTAAACTTAAGTTATGGCGTTTACAAGGAAAAGTTAACGGACGGACACCGAGCGTGATACCATAATACGTCCCGTAGCCGGGCGTATAAAAATGTGACAAAGAAGCAAACAATCCTGTTCCTGACAGTTGTATATGTACATATATTGTTCCCAGCAAAAGGGCTTTAATGTATGTAAAGTCTGTAGTGATAGCGTCCTTTGAACACGACTATAAGTACCTACAAATATTTTACGAATGACCAAATTTTTCAATGAAATATACACAGAATATTCAAAGTTAAGGTAGCAACTGTATATATGTTTCAACTCATTTGGTTCTTATGGCATTATTGACTTCACCCAATCATGTTACTAGCCTTCAAATATTGATCTTTTTCTTCTGGAAATTTGGCATATGATGACATAAATGGAACCGTGGGGTACCAAAATAGAAATCAGCCATTTTGTTGAATTATTCATTTATTTTTTCAGTGCTGTACCCTGGGTTACCAAATCATCCAAAACTTGTTTTTTAGTGTGCGTTTCTATGTTGAAAAGCTCTTTTTGGGCAAAATATTTTCTTAACACTTTGAGTGCTATCGGCGAACCTGTTCGCCCAGGGTTGACTTCACTCAGGTACTATCGGCGAACCTGTTCGCCGAGAAGACAATCGGATCCATATCTTTTAATTCGAATGACAAATGTCACTGAAGTTCCTACCAATGACATTTATCGTAAAATGAATACACAATGAACCAAATAAATGAGTTAAAATGTATTGTCTTGATAGCATTTGCGATTTTACAGAAAATCGTACAATTTGGAAAGGTTATACACATTAGTCCGAAACAATCCAGTCCCTGGTTAACACACCTGGATTTTTAGCCCAGCACCCAAAGTGTTAAAGAGGTATAATTCAACACAAAAGGCCTTATAAAATAGCACTTTCAACATCATTTCCATCTAATTTTAATTTGTCAGTTTATGTCTGTATGTGCACCTTTACTTTTCAACTTTACTTCTAATGAACACAAGAGGGTGCTACATAACATGATATCCCGGGGTACAACGGTACCCCGGAGTAGCATGTGGTGCATCATACTTTGGAATCAATAACTGCAAAATGATCCAATTTCTGGTTGAATTACTTGACTTTTAGCCTAGCAAGCCAAAGTGTAAACAGGGACAACTTACTTTCGTTGCAGATGACTCCTTGCCATCCGTCTAGGCAGTCACATCTGGAGGCCTCTGAGTTGCAGACGGCCCCATTCACACAGTCCCCACATGTGAACTTACAACCGGGGCCAAAGCTTCCGTCCGGGCAAACTGGGTTGCAAAGACACAGAGATAGAAGACACAGATAAAGGTCAGAAAAGGGAGCCTGGTCACATGAATTAAGCCCCAGAATTAATAGCTTCAAGGTAACAAAAGGTTTAATTTTTATATATATATACATGTAGATATAAACATTATATTATAATTATTCTACACATCTACTCAAGATGTTTTTCTTTTTCTTTCACATCTTTTTTCACATCCTGCCAAACCCTGGCTGTTGATGAAGATTGCTAGTTAAAGGCAGGGAATCTCATTTGCACCCCTCCTCCAGCACAAAAATAATCACTCATCCCCTTAGGGTATTGATGAAAGACATGTCTGTGAAATCTAAGGGTCAGTAATTACCTAGAATTTGAAAAATGTATGAAAAACTAAGTCCTTTTAGTGTACACAGGTAAACTAGGAATTTTTGTATCAATGAGACAATAATTCATATCACAGTCTAACGGTTACTATAATTCCACTATAACTGAGTTGCTAGTTCCTATACTTTGCTGAAAGTTCTTAGATGGTATTTCCTTCTACATAGCATTGTATTTACACAATGCCTGACAATGTTTACCTTTAGACATGCAAATGAGTGCCCTGACTTTGACTTTAATGTTACATGTTTTTTAACACTCTCGTTACATAGTGTTGACTGTCCTAGGGTTTTCCAATAGGAGAGAGAGAGTGAATAAAATATATTGTATATAAATATGGCAATGCTCTAATTTCCCTCACATTTCTTTCACTTAAGTTTTATATTTCTCACAGGGAAGCAAAGCTTTTACTTAACCTTTTCACAATTACATATATATGATATATATGATATATAAGTTTACATTATATGCATCTTAAATATATACAGTGTGTCCCAGAAAAAAAGAAACTGAGATTGATGAAAATATTTTTATATCTTAGCAACAAATGTGTACAGAAAGTCATGCATGCATGGGAAGCTTATTTTCTCTCTTTCATTAAATACCAATTTACAGCCATTTTTATCCACACATGACTGAGCAAAAACAATGAGAAGGGACACAACCATAAAATCATTTGCACAAGCAAATTTGAAATTCAAACTGTCATGTTTGAATGCACTAAGGAGATCTTTGATATTGGAGGACATCATTAAAAAGGATATTCTATCTCCTTTCATTTGAGTTCACTTCCAGTAGGTTCAATTCAAATGCGCCTGTTTTGCAAATCTTGCTGAAATGAGCATGTTTTCATTTTATTTGTTTTCTGGTAATACATTCTTTAACTTTTTACGCATGAGGTGTCAAATGAAAGAAGGAATTATGAAGTTTTATGTGATGCCTTTATTTCTTAAAAATAATTACATTCATTACCCTGAAAATTCAAAGATGAAACTTAAGTGTGCAAATGAAATTTTGGTAGCACCACTATCCATTGCTTTAAGTCAATCCTGTATGAATGATGAATAATAAAGTGTGTATCAATTGAAAAAAGATAACTAGAGCTTTACAAACATATATAATTTATCAAAGAAATTATTCATTATGACAGAATATTTTTACTATGAAGTCCAGTTCCCTTTTTTTTCTGGGACACACTGAATATATACTGTAAAACCAGAAATTTTCGCAAGCATTTAACTTTCGCGAATTTCGCGAGGAGTCTACATTCACGAAAATAAAATGCATGTGAAAGTTTGTGTATACACAACTTTTTTGAATGCCAGTACAAGACCGTGTACTAGACAAGTCACATAAATCAAGCAAGATACACAAGAAGACTTAATGGCAGTGCACTGTCACTTACGATGGTCGCAATGCTGATGAAATGGTGTTTCTGAGGCATAAAAACAAATATTTTCTGTAAATTGTTGTGATCATTTATTACATAAAACACCCAAATGCTTCTTCCTAGCTTTTTCGCTATATTTTTCTTTTTCCAAGGTCGGTGATTCGCAAAAGTTTCATGTACACGTAATGGCCGTTGGCTCCTATTCGCGAAAGTTTCATGTCGCGAAAATATAGTGTTTTACAGCATATATTTTGTATGATATATACACATGTACTTATACTTACTGAAACCCAGCTGTCCCCTATCCAGTTCTCCAGTATCGGCAAATGATCCATCAATGGGAGGCAGAATTGGTGGTTCAGTAGTTCTGAATCGGATTGTTCCTAATGATTATGGAAACAAACAAAAAAACACACAAAGAAAGAAAAAATTGTAACATATGTCAAATGGTGACAATATTAACCCGTTGGAGACTAAATACAAGTTAACTCGTGTTGGGGTCTCTGAAAAATGTTTGTTATAGTGAAATCAACCTGTCTCAACAGGTTAATAATGAGAAACAATCTATGTCAGCTCAATAATGAAATGTTAGAGTGTCATCTTCTAACTAAAATAATAAATTTGGGGCACCCAATTACATAACATAACATAACATAACATAACATAACATAACATAACATAACATAAATTTATATAGCGCAGCTACTAACTGTATATATTCAGCTGCGCTGGTTCTGAACTCCTGTTTACTTAATTCTACGCAAAATACATGTACATGTATATTATATATATTAACAGAACAAATATGATTTTAATTTACATTTGAAGACATTTAGGGAGGGTGAGCTACGAATTTCAATAGGCAAGCTATTCCAAAGTTTTGGGGCAGCAATGGCAACATCATCATCATCAACATTATTAAACACAACAAAAAAAGTAACTACCCCGTTTTTCAAAATACGAGGTTTAAGGAAACGATTTTGAGCAAAATAATTTGGCAAGGGTGTTTCTGCACTGATTGACTAACTTCTGTGTGAAAATGTGATTGATCCGTCAAGTCATGCATGAGTGAGCACGTATTAAAGACAAAAATGTCACTTTTCA
>JZLH01S0151933.1:0-5000 GCA_001188425.1 Eucidaris tribuloides
ATCTTTCTAAAACTCGACTTGCAAGATAACGTAGTATGCGCGCCATGACGATATAGTAATCTATTTTAGATGTCGACTTGAACATAACGTATGTCGCCATTACGACATGCAACTTTCTTAAAGTCGAACATGGGCAAGATAACGTATGTCGCCATGACGACATATCTCTTTTTACAGAGACTGACAAGATGAGTTTTTTGTTGCTGCCATGTCGTGCATAATGTTGATATGTCACATTAATACGGCATTTAAGTCGACTGGCAAGATAAGTATCTCGTTCATCTCGTCAAGTCGAATGGCACCCAGATGCTTCCGTAACATCAGAAAAAATAGTAACTTTCGATGTGAAAGGATTTCTAGCAGGACCCTTGATAAATATCTTGCTGAGGGATCGAAACGTCTCAGACCCTCTTCATATTCGAAAGTCTAACATTCTCAGGTCACTTCAGTGATTACGCAGTTTGAAATTAGTAATGTTTATTGCCTGTTAAAATGACACACGTAAATCACATTACACACATACACGCACAAAAACCCATACACGCACGCGCCCGCTCACCCACACACATTCTAACACACGTGCACATAGACACGTATGTCACACATACATACACAAACAAATCTGCAGTATATGATTTAAATTTCGTCGATTGTGGGCAACAATTGCTTGCAAGTGGCTGCAATTGTAAATGGTGTAAAATGAGAATGCTTCTTGATTAGTTACAGTTGACAAATGCTATGTCAAATGATATCTATTTAATTGTGATTCTTTTAAAGATTGTGTCAGGTGGTGTGACAAGTCATTACTCCCGTTTCATGATCAATACCAAACGGTAGTCTTAGTACTTACAAGGAATGCGTTGGTGACTTGAAAGTCTGAGATCCAGAAGTCATGAATTTGTTGTTTTATGAGAAAAACTAATAACGGACATGTTACAAAAATGTTGTTCTTTCTGTGAGTTTCAATTTTGCTCAAGACTGCGAACGCGGTTACTACCTCCTCCCGCTGCACGCGTAGCAAGACCACGCGCTAGCCTCTGATTGGTAACGGCTATTCCTCCTGCGCGACCTTTGCTAACGGCTGGATGCGACCATTTTTGAACGCACGTGCACGGGTTGACGTCGCGGATTTTTTGAAATTGCTGGCGAGTAATTTTGAAAAGGATTGAAGTTTAACGTCCAGATTTTCACCAAAACTCAATATATTTACCCCAAGTCTCTTATGGAGCAGGTTTTATTTATATTATCTTCACATTGATATGATTTCAGCTGGTTTCGATTCATAATAGATGTTTTTTGAAGTGCAAATGCATGACACAATCATTAAATGAACTAAATCTTATATTTACTTTCTGTATAACTAATAAGTACTATAAGCAAACTTGAATATATCTGAGTCTCATATACATCATTTGGTATATTGCCGAGGACAAACTTTCTGAAAGGAAATACACCATCTACGTGATTAATTTGAAATAGTGAGCTCTCATATAGGTTGGTAGGCCTACTTATATGTTATATGAATCCGTCAAGTTACATGAAATCCATTTTACTGAATAAATAAAGTGTTGAACGCAATAGGTAGGAAATACAATTTCAGTTCGGCGTTAGTTTTTTATTTGAAAAGCTCTATGCCAAAGGCAGAATATCACACCAATAACAGATTCTGAATATCATACGCGGTTTTTTAAATTAATTGTTTGAAAAAATCTCGGGGGGGGCACCGGAGATTTCGACTACATTTTGCAGTATAGCCATCAAAGCGTTAATAAGGTGTTAAGGTAAGCTGAATTATACCTCACAGAAAGATCAACTCTTATCTTCAGCTGAGGTAAAACTCAGATTACCTTAACACCTTATTAACGCTTTGGTTATGCTATACTGTAAACATGCATAGTTCAAAAATCTCGGGGTCCTCAACACGGAGGTGTTTCAATATATTTTTTTAAAGAGAAGGACCTGTCAAAAGGGGGGAACCTGTTATTGGGTGTGATATGACTTCGGGCTTAAAGGCGAGGAGGCGAGAAACATTTGAGAAGTTCTTGCCAACAATCAGATCGTCGACGTACACATTGCTGAAACTTGACACAAGCATGACCGATGCATGCACCCGACCGTGTGTTAGTCACGCCGTAGTAATGCAATGCACCGAATTCGATAAGCTTTTTTTTCCTCCCCTATGGACTGTTCTGCAAGTTTTATCTTAAATAAGGCTTGCAAAGACATAAAATAAACACAAAATTAACTAATTTATAGGGCCTTGGCTGAGTGTGATTGTGCACACAGTTAGCCTTATTTAGGCATGTCTTTATCCCATATACACACATTCTCACAATACTTCATGCCTCTTTATTTCTTAAGGAGAAGGCCACCAGCAACTAACAGCACATAAGAATAAGAATAAAGAGGCATGAGAGTATTGTGAGAATTATGGTATCTATGGTAGTGATAAATACAGCCTAAATAAGGGGCTATTGTGTGACACTTCACACTTAGCAAGGCCCTATTAAATTATGTTAATTTGTGTTTATTTTATGTTTTTGCAAGCCTTGTCTTCAAGATAACTTGCAGAAACAGTCATTAGGGGGGAGAGCTTATCGATTCAAACAGTGCATACCATTACTCGGGCCGCGTGACTAACACACGTTGGGTGGCCATGCATTCGGTCCAGATGCTTTGGTCAGTTTCGCAATGTGTACGTTGCGATCTGCATGGTTGGCATGAACTCAAATGTTTTCTTAACTTATGCCTGTTAGTTGCCGGTGCCTTCTCCCTTTAACTTATGGCCTGTTAGTGCTGCGCCTTCTCCCTTTAAAGCTTCAAATACCAAGAACTAGCGCCGAAACTAACTTTGCGCTTTCAAACAAGGAAATTCGCTATACTGTGCCAGTTCAATTTGCGATAACCTTCACGCCCCACCCAATTCAGCCCAAGCCAATAACACCGTTGCCGGTACTTGTATAACAGTTTACTTCCTGTCTTTCTGTTACCTACGTGCATCTAAGTACCGGACCTTTGAACTTTGACCTTTGTGACACCAAAGATTTAATTAGTACATTTGGCAATGGATTACCTAATCATCTCTTTCATATAGTGATCCATACGTAGCCAAATTACATGAAAATCCAAGACTCCTTTCCTGAAATTCTTGCTGAAGTATATATGTTGAAGCTCAAATAAAGTGAATATTGAAGTTTGACTTTACCTTTCCCTCTTGATTCAAAATTAAACCAAAATTTTATCTCTTGGAGCGATGAATGCACAGAGATACTGAGTCATCTGGCAATCAAATAGAAGATCGATTGTTCACCAAAGCAGCGCCACTGAGTTTCTAATTCTACAGGGCCTGTCCTTTTCACAAAGAATGATGTACTGTTAGAAACCGTTCTTTAGCTCTAATGGTCTAATATGGGAGTATTTCTCCCCAAAAGCTGTCACTTTCTTACGTGGCAAAATGGTCTAATATGGAATTCAGTTAGATTTAAGGACAACAAAACTTTTATGACTGCAAATGCCGAACATAAACCAGAGCGAGGGTGAAGAAAAACGGTTTCAAAAAAATCTGAAGCGATCGCCGACTTTGCAGCCAAACACTATTATGTTAGTCTCAGAAAACTTTTGTATTTTACGATTACCTGAATAAACCTCTCTGTCTTAGTTAGTTGGTTATATTATCACTTGCTCAGATTGTGTTTTCCTGTGTGTGTCGTGTGTGTGTGTGGTGGTGTCGTGATGTGTGTGTGTGTGTGTGTGTGTGTGTGGTGTGTGTGTGTGTGTGTGTGGTGTGAGAGAAGAGTGTTGTGGTGTGTCTGTGTGTGTGTGCGTGTGTGTGTTTGTGAGTGTGTGTGTGGTGGTGGTGTGTGTGTGTGTGTGTGATGTGTGTGATGGTGTGTGTGTGTGTGTTTGTCATTTTTCTTGCGTATGAGCTATATGCTATCGCGCTATCACCAAGTTATGCGCAACCAGTTCACGTGGACACACGTTGCGTTTGGATTGTGTGTGTTGGTGTGTACGATTTTCAAACTTTAAAAAAAAAAATGAGCGCGGCCGCCCCCCTACCCCCCTCCCCCTCCCATTGGCGCGCCCCGAGGAAGGTGCTGATAGATAATTCAAACCTCTCCTTAAGAATGTCCCGAATTGTAATTTGGTAGTGAGAATTCGTGAAATTATTGCCATCATGCCAGTTATAAACAAGTCTATTTGATTTAAAAATAAAATTAAAATAAAAGAAATCGCCTATAGGTTGGTGGAAAAGTAAGTAATAAGATTTCGTCAAAGGATCCTCTTCATTTATTGCGTCAGGAGCGACACCAGGGCAAAATCCTTGGGGGGACCGGGAGGCGCGAAACCTGTTCACGGGCATAGCGGACCTGTCACGAACAGAGAGCAAAGCCGACAAGCACAAAAAAAGGGGGTCATCTGGACGATTTGAACAGTCACTGACAGAAACTAGTCAAAATCGATGTCGAATGCAAAGCGCACATACGTCTATGACAAGAAATCTTGGGGGGGGATTCCCAAAAACGCAATACCCCCCCCCGCATTTTGCCATTATTTATAAAGGCAATACTCCAGTAATCTACAGTTATTTTTAGGCGCTCTCCTTCCCATTCCCAACACAAGCATTGAAAAGACGCCTTGATCCAAGCAGTGAGCTCTAGCAGCGGTCTGACCGCCTCTACCGAGGAACATCACGCTTCTTCTTATCTGCAGCTGCTCTTTCTTTCTTTCTTTCTTTCTTTCTTTCTCTCTCCTTCTGTCTGTCTTTCTTCCTTCTTTCCTCTTTTTTCTTCCTTCTTTTTTCTTTCCTGCTTTTTTTCTTTCCATCCTTGTTTCCTTCCAGCTTTTCCTTTCCTTCTTTTTCTTTCTTTTTTCTTTTCTTCCTTTTCCTTTCCTTCTTTTTTCTTCCCTTCTTTTTCTTTCCTATTTCTTTCTTTCTTTCTTTTCTATTCATTTATCTATCTATCTATCTATCTATCTATTTATCAATCTATCTGTCT
>JZLH01S0151933.1:10000-18564 GCA_001188425.1 Eucidaris tribuloides
AGGTATGTCTGCAGTCAATACGCAGAAATTTGTGGTATTGTCCAGCAAACGATGATTTTTCACACATTTTTCACGTCTGACGCGGAAAGAATGCCGAAATGACATAATATTGCTTCTGCAACCCTTCCTCTACTCTTATCGGCGTTCAGGTGGACGCCAGTCTTAACAGACTGACAGAATGATATAAAGAGATCACAGTTTCTTTGAGTTTAAGTGAAATAAGCCGAAGAGTCATGCATGCGCTGCATTTGGACGACATTCACAATAAACCGGTTTATGTATTTACATTTTCTTTAAAAAGTGGGAAAGTATCCCCTATCCTCCGGGATTTACTCCCTTAATTGAAACCACCAAATATATACCGTTAAAGTGAACTTCATTTCATCAGAAGTTAAGATTGGTTATTAGTCTGGACGCATCACTTAAGCAGAAAATTGATTTTCACAAATCAAACTTGCTAGAGAAATGCACTGGATGAATACAAATAAATAATTATTTACATAATATACATTGTATATTATACAATCACCTATTTTTGTAATGATACTTGTAATGATATATTATACTTTATAGGCATTTTTAGCAATGCTTCCCTTTAAGAAGAATCTGAGCTACATGATCCCGATGCCATTAATGATCCAATACGGTCTAAAACTGAAGCCTTTAAAAATGTATAGTTCATCATGAACATAATGTTGCTCTGAAAATGAAAAATCGTTGATTTGAGCAACCACTAGTTTTCCACCATACACTGCTATGAATAATGTCCCCATGGACATTAATTCATGTGCCAATATTTATCTTTGAATATTTTGCTACTGAGAGTATGCTGCCTTACTTGGGCAGAAGGAAAGAAGTGTCAATTCAGTGAAATTTGAGTTATTGGGGTTCTTGAAACATCGGAATTACGATTTATCTTCAGGCTTAATTTGTAGACAAAATAATCATTTTGTTAAAACATACTTACGTCAAAAGGTGGTACAAATTACATGTACATTGATGCCGATGTAAATAACAGACACAAATTGCTCATTTTTGAGAAATGATATAATTTGTCACTTGTTTAAAAGGACCCTGGGAACGATTTTTTTTCCACCGGGGGTGCCGAGATATATATTTTTCGGGCCAAAAAAATATAGCGGGCGCCGCCCCTGGACGACGTATAATGCTATACATCATGACATACTCGTGTTTTTGCAGGGGGTGCTGTGACCCCATGAGAAATTTCTGGGGGTGATGCAGCACCCCCGCTTTGCCTCGGGGGTGCCGAGATATATATTTTTCGGGCCAAAAAAATATAGCCGGCGCCGCCCCTGGACGACGTATAATGCTATACATCATGACATACTCGTCTTTTTGCAGGGGGTGCTGTGACCCCATGAGAAATTTCTGGGGGTGATGCAGCACCCCCGCTTCCCAGGCCCATGTTGTTTCATTTGGTTAAAGTAAGGCAGCATAACTGTTTTAAGTTTTATGTTGTACGGTGTTTATTTGTCCATTCTAACACTATCATGTAGGTCAGGTATCAACGTTTGACAATTCTGTTTAAATGACGCTTCCATGGTGAGATGGAGTCGAGGCCGAACTTTGCCGTCCTTGGACTTGGCCCCGGACGCTTTACTTTTTTGTGCGGCAGAGATTGGGGTATGGCGCGTGTTAACGGGCAAAAGCTTATGAATGCTGCCTGAATGTGAGACTAGTCATTATTACATTGTATAATTATATCCATCGTAACACTTATGCTACCCATAAAGAATAAGAATGCAAAATTACCGTTGCTTCCACCGATTGTCAGCTAGCTCAGTGGTTAGTGAGCTCGTCTTTGAATCTGAGGGTACGTGGTTCGAGTCTTAATGGAACCAAATGTTTCATATTCTTCTTATTTTGTTTCTCTATTTTTTAAATAGATTGAAGATGAGGTTTATTCCGTCAAGCGAAACTTACAAAATCTATCTTGCCCCAAAATATACAACCCAATTAGTCTATCTTCGAGACTCCTGTCCCCAATCTGCGCCACATAAAAAATATCGCGCCCGGATCGAGTCACGTGTACAAAGTCTATTTGAAAAAAAATCCAGCGGCCTCGTGACTCGGAACGGTCTGCCTCAACTCCTTCCACATTGTTGTTAACCAATGTCTCCAATTATTGTTCTAGTTTGCAGGTCTTATTTTCATTTCTGTACTTTTTAATGACGTCGAGTATCCTCGCCATGACGACCAGATGATGTTTCCAATGCCGGCGGGTCTCGGTCGGGTGACGTACACGCCGTTCAGGTTACTTTCGAAGCAAGTTCCGTACCACCACGCCCCTTTACTGTTGAGGGCGCACTCGTCTTCAGTATCACGATCCTTGGTGACGAATTGTTTGTTGCCATGGTATCCAAGAGAGTCACCTAATAACAATATAAGTAAAAACAGTATTTAAAGTAAAAAACAATATTTTATGTAAAGTGCGTAATACATTTTCTGCCAATGTCTCTCGCTTGCAATAAAAAGAAAGGGAAAAAGGATGATGAAAGAAAATCATTGTGTACAAAGATTAGGACGTATTGCGGGCAAAATGCTGCGAAATTCAAGCCGTGGAGGTTTTCAGTGGAATCATCTACAAAATTACAGTATCCAGAGGACTGGATTTGAAATTAAAGACTCCCAGAGGAAGACACAGGGGTCAATTTTGAAATCTATCCATAAATTTCAGTACATTACTCTCTGATAATCTAAACGGTATCAGAAGATTGAATGACCATCAGCTTATTTCAACCTAAACTTTATCCGTTAGCTCACTTTACCTCCCAACACCTTAATTCACCATTTTTATAAATTGAAAACTGTAATTTTCCTCATTCTTGATAGTGTTATAGAGGTCAATTATTTTTTTCTCACACCCCAACAGAGTTGCAATATCAAAGATGCGCTCATCATAGTTTTTATGAAGTTGCAAAAAAAAAAATGTGATGCAAATTATTTAACCCATAGACGCGAAAAAATTGATACGTTCTGTTTCTTTTTTACGATCACTTTGCAAATGAATGAAAAAAAAAAAGGAATCAACCATACAAAACTAAACATCTTTGTGTTAATAAATGGATGATGCATACAATAAAGTTTCTATTACTGTCATTATCACATTTCCAAAAAAAGAAAAGAAAAAGAACCGCAAAAATGATTGTGAATATTCACAAAAATTATACAATCTATTCATAAAAGAAACAGATTTTTCCAATTTTTTGTTTTTAATTGGATGAATACTCCATAATTTGATTATGGTTTTATCATAGGGCAAATCAGGCTATGGCCTTGTTCAAAAGAGGGCGCTTTTGAAAGTGAAAGTGCGGCTGAAGAAGCAGAGAAGGAGCACCAGTGATTTTAGTTCCCGGGATTCAGTCTCCGTCCAATCAGAGGCTCAGCTGAATTCAAATGCAAAGACGTCCTCTGGTGACAGCAGACCAGTCCGACAGATACATACCTGCATCTCCGTCGTATGTTCCTATCAACAGTTTATAACCGGTCTCTTCGTCGCCTAGCCGGAAATAGTCGTACTGCGCGTACTTGCCAACTCCTTCGAAGTCCGCAACTTCGACTCGCAGGATGTAGTAGGTCTGGGCCGATAGGCGGTGAATCTTTTCGTTCCCAAGCCAGTGTTCCGAATTGATGTTCCCAAAACCAAACTTGTAATCTATCCACTCACGATAGAAACCAACGCTGCCATCTTCCCGCCGCTGTATGACCTGTCAAAGAGGCAAAGATAGTGGTACAGAGTCAGAGAGTGGTAATGTAGAAGAGACTCAGACAGGGGTCTAGAGTTAGAGAGAGGTCAAGAGTCAGAGAGTGGTCTAAGGTTAGAGAGCGGTCTAGAGTCAGAGAGTGGTACAGAGTCAGAGAGTGGTATAGGGTTAGAGAGTGGTCTAGGGTTAGAGAGTGGTCTTGACTCTTGAGTCAGAGACAGAACGTGGTATAGAGTCTGTATTAATTTTAACGGTAAACCCAGCATTTCCTTGTCCTTTTCAATATATTTGGTAGAAAGGCCCATGTTTGAGTAAAGAGAAAAACATTATTATTACAGGTAACAGGAAACTTTTTTTTAATTCTTTAAGAATTTATGTCCAAAGTAAGATGAAGGGAAGGATCGGTGTACAATTTATGCCTTAGTCCTTTATGCAATGTGAGTCACACACACAGACACACAGCACAGACACAGACACAGACACAGACATAGACACATACATGCACACAGAAACAGACACACAATCACACACATACACTCACAGAGACACACACAGACATACACACATACGCACGCACATACACACAGACATAAGTACACACACACAAACACACCCTCAATCCCAAATTTATTCAAATTGAACACAAATTTCATAAAAATGCTATCAAGTTGGAGTAGTTTGTGCTGCATGATAACGTAGACCAGAGGTTTCACAACAGATTAATGTAATCTACCAACTTAAAGCTTTGAGCAATTACCAAATGGATTGTCGAGTAGTCACCCGTGACCGAATAAGAATGACCAATTACACGACAAGGAACTTAACAATTCTACCATTCCGTGATATCAGTTTTATAATAATAATAATAATAATAATAATAATAATAATAATAATAATAATAATAATAATAATAATAATAATAATAATAATAATAATAATAATAATAAACTGACACTTATATAGCGCATAATCAATATAAAACTGCTCTATGAGCTTTACACATAGCTCTCCAGGTAATAAAATTACGTTACAATTCCTAAGATGAGAACAAAAACGTCTTAAGTTTCTGCTTAAATGAGTGAACTGAAGTAGAAATGCGAACATGTGCTGGCAAACTATTCCATATTTTCGGGCCACAGAAATCGAAACTTGCTTCCCCCCTTTTGGAACTAATTCTAGGAACATGTACATTAAAATTGTGATGTCTTCGCTAGAGCGGAGTCTGTAACTCGACCTGTGTTGAGGTGATAATAGATTCTTTAGGTATTGTGGTGCAGATTTGTGAATACACTTGTAAACAAGCAAAGCGATCCTATAGTAAATTCTCTTTTCAACGGGTAACCAGTGTAATTGCTTCAACAGTGGAGTCGCCCTATCGTATTTCCTGGCCTTACAAACAAGCTTGGCAGCACGATTCTGAATACGCTGTAATCTATAAATATCTACCCTATTAGCATTTATCAACATAGAGTTTGAGTAATCTAATCGACTGAGAACAAGTGATCTGACAGCATGACTACGAGCTTCTTTAGTGAGCATTTTCCTTACCCTACATATATTGTACAGATGGAAGTTGAGGGATTTACAGAGTGCAGTTACTTGACTTGACATGGATAATGAAGAATCAATATGAACACCAAGTGTCTTGACGGTACCAGATAGAACAACGGAAATATCACCGACAGAGATCGACACTCTATTTGGAAGGTGGTAATCAAGTTTCGGTGAAACAAGAAGCAATGCCTCTGTTTTTGCCTCATTCATCTGTAACTTATTTATCACCATCCATTGTTTTACATCGCCAATACATTTCTCAATCACTGAAATAGCATGATGCAAACTTTCTGTATTTTTAGGGTCGAAACTCTGGTACATTTGAATATCATCTGCATGAATATGAAATTGTATGTTGTGATTCCTAACGTAAATAACTGGGTATCTTAGTTCGGTTTTGAGAGATTTGGGGATTTGATCTGAGTTTCATTACTCACCGTCCATCCACCCCCTTCCGTCTCCATGTCGCAGTACACGTAGAAGGGGTCGCTGTTATCCTGGGGATAGACGATGTACCGACCGCTCTCAGTCTCCCCTGCCGCTAAGATATCCGAACAGTCTTTGGGTAGGCTCCGTGCCGGCTGGTCCTCACATGCTGTAATGATTATAAAGGCAACAAAGTTTGAAGGTAAATCCTCAACTTGGGTTGAAAGTATCCTAGAATCAAGTAAACTGTACAAGGATTCTACTGTGAAAATTTGGCAGTCAAAACTTGACTCGTTCTAAAGTAAGTTCTATCTGTTTGCCGTGTGACGGACAAATCTGTTGTGTAGGGTTCTATGGAATGTATTTTTATTGGGCTCGAGAGAAGCAAAATGCTAGTTTGTTCATGCTTGATTCGGCTTCAGTATACGAATTCAAGATAAATTGTTCTTCCATATGTCCGGTTCTAGAGCGAAAACTTTAGGGGGGCTACAGAGGGCTTCATCCGCGACCAAATCCTAGGTCCAAATATTTTTCAAGGTCAGCCCGGTCGTCGCCGGGGGGGGGGGGTTCATGTGAAAACACATGCCAAAGGGGAATGTTTTATTAATATTTTCATTGTAAAACAGTTATCGTCCGATTTTTTTTTTTTAGGGGGGGGGGCTTAAGCCCCAAAGCCCCACCCCGTTGAACCGCACCTGTCTTTCCAGGGGATACACTCCAGCTGGTGTATCCATTGATATATCTCTCAACCAGTTTGGTTCAAGAGGCAGTTTTTATTTCTCCCTGTAACGTCACTGCCCTTTTATATCGATGGGCAAATTTTGTGTGAGCCCCAGGGTGGGTGATTTGTTTGCAATAAGAAAAATAAATCGATTTTATTTCAATTTACTTTTAAATAATCAATTCAAATATTCCACAAATAGTTGCAGAAGGGGATTGATTTGATTTGTGTCAATCTATCACATGAACAACTGCAACTTTTTTTTTTTAAAAAACATTTGAAGAATTAAATTTGATTTTGAAAAATTAAATCTTGCTTTTGCATGATTTCACCACCAATGTTTGTCAATTTCTTTTGTATGTTTTCAGATCTAAATTAATGATTAAGAACAATTATTTACTTAATTTTAGAACACTTGATTTATCTGTGTCAATACTTGTATTTAAAGAGCAATGTCTTCAATATTACACCGACACATGCTAACATAATTTTACTACATTAAACCAAAATGTATGTATGTACACTTATATGATATTCAGTGAATAAAAGGATATATTTATCACATCTATTACTTATGTTTTGTAACGTTGCTCACTTTAAAAATGACAACAGCGTAATGCATCTATTCAAAATAATGAAGTTTAGTCAAAATGTACCCGTTCTCTTCCACTAAGTTTACATCTATATCTGATAATAATGGAGAACAAACGCGTATACAAAAGAAAACCCCAGAAAATACACACACTCGCTCGCACACACATACACACACATACACACACACACACACACACACACACACACACACACACACACACACACACACACACACACACACACACACACACACACACACACACACACACACACACACACACACACACACACACACCACACACACACACACACACACACACACACACACACACACACACACACACACACACACACACCACACACACACACATACACACACACACACACATCCGACCGTTCAGTTTCTTCTGATAACCTAATCCAGTTAGTTGAAATAAGTTTCTGTATAATAACGTATATTATACTCCACTGGTGTGTTTGTTTCAGATTACGTGCCTATATAAATTACTTCCAAGTTCCAACTTTTGAAACTATCATTACGTTTGAAAAGCTTGATACAAGAAATTGTGAAAATATGAAACAAACAATAAACTAAACCCAAGAAATTGCCATTGAGTTAGGTTGTAGATTTCATGCTATTATGATCCACCTCTTTGAAAATATAATATTTCTATTATGTTTCTTTTTATACGCCCGGATACGGGACGTATTATGGTATCACTCTCGGTGTCCGTCTGTCCGTCCGTCTGTCTGTCTGTCTGTCCGTCCGTCCGTCTGTTCGTCCGTTAACTTTTCCTGGTAAACGCCATAACTTCAGTTTAACTTAACCTAGCCTCATATATAGTAGAGGAACAATGTTAAGGTTCCGTGACACTTTCACGGGGACAAAGGTTTGAAAGTGGTTTGGGGTTGTCTGAAGGTTACTAAACAAATTTGGCATGGGTAACCCTCTTCAAAAGGTCAGCAATTTTTGGCAGGGGTCAAAATGGGTTCTACAGGGGTCAAAATTGAAAAATGGTCTAATTGTTTTGAATTATACACCAAATTATTTGTCTTGTCAAGCAGAATCCAAAAAAGTATAGTTTGCCCTATGTCTGACCATCCGTTAAGTCACTATGACCACAGATGTGGAAAGGTCAACGCACTTTTGGTCAAAGGTCAAATTTGTAAATTGCCCAAATTGACTGATTTTAATGTGTAAGTATATGTTTTTTGGCATGACTAATTCAACTAAACAACTTAAAACCACCAAAAAGGTGATCTTAACCTTGAAATTTCACAAGTCATGTTTATGTACTTTAAGATAGGCTTATACAGCATCTGTATTTACATACAATCCTATGCATCTTATCTCAATATTTTATTTTTGGAATTTCAAGGTTAAGATTGCCTTTATGGTGGTTTTAAGTTGCTTAGTTGAATTAGTCATGTCAGAAAACATATATAAGAATATTAAAATCAGTCAATTTGGGCAATTTACAAATTTGACCTTTGACCAAAAGTGCATTGACCTTTCCACATTTGTGGTCATAGTGACTTAACAG
>JZLH01S0151972.1:0-10866 GCA_001188425.1 Eucidaris tribuloides
AAGAAGAAGAAGAAGAAGAAGAAGAAGAAGAAGAAGAAGAAGAAGAAGAAGAAGAAGAAGAAGAAGAAGAAAAAAAAGAAGTAAAAGGAGAAGGATCCTCACCTGTGCTGAGGAAAGGGGAAAATTGACCTGGGATAATTGTGCCAGAGTAATTATCCAGGTGGTAATTGTATGGGGGTAATTGTGCTGGAGTAAATATGCAGACAGTAACTTCTGTGTAAATATAGACTGTGATATACTGTAGTTAGGTCGTAGATATGTCCATCGTCGTTTTTTTTTAGAAGAAACACGGCGACTTAAGAGATGTATACCCTCATCAGTATATCATGTGTAAAGAGAGAAATGCGTAATACACGCTAGATATATTAGTAAATGGTGTAGGTTGGAATTGTTTGAACGTGAATTCGATAGAGATTTGTGGTGAATTAAAACGCCAAAAAAAATCCTCGCACAATAACATTCCCCATATTTGAGAAATAATTTTGATGTGTTGTGGGATTGAGTCCTGATACCTAACTCCTGGACAACCACCCACAGATAACCTCACTATAGGATAACCACAATGTAGGACAACCCCCTCCCCTCGACAACCACCCCCTTGGGAAACCACCATCTAGAACAACTACCTGCTGGACCAACTTCTCCCAGACAATCACCCCCTAGGGCAACCACCCTTTAGAACAACTAGCCCCGTACAAGTACCCCGCGGAAAACTTTTCCGCCGACAAATGACTCCCGGATAACTACCCCTGGAGCAATCCCGCAGGAAGTATTCCCACACACTTACCCCATAGGTCAGCCACCCTATCTGGGGGGTAGTTGTCCAAGAGGATGATGGCCCTATAGTTGTAGCTGTCTAATGTACCTACCCTAGAGGCTAGGACAGAGTTGGCTGGGGATAACCATCCTGGGGGGTTATAGTCCCATGGATTAATTGCTCTAGAAGGTGGTTGCCCTAGGGGGCAGTTGTCCTTGGGGGAAGTTGTCCAGCAGTGTAGTTATCCTAATGATAGTTCTCTGGCGGTGCGTATCAGTGGGGGTTTAATCAAAGAACCGTAGTGGGACACCCGACATGTCGCCATGACTAATGTACAGTGTAGAGAAAGTACAAAACAAAAGAAACATACTACCATAAAATTTACCAGAATTTTCCTCATTTTTGCACCAGAATTTTGAAGAAAGCGTTTATTTAATTAAAGAGATGTAGTTCATATTTACGGTTCCTTGAATATTTAGCTTTGTGAGAAAATCAGGGTTCACCCATCACACTAAACTGTAGGCGTCTGGTTTTGCGCAAGCGTCTATTCAAAAAATAAAAAAAATGATAGGAAATGGGATGAATAAAAGTAGCCTTCAGTTTGGAATAATGCTGTTCTGCAATCAAATAAATCATTCAAAGATTCTACTGTGATTATAAGTCAACTGTTTAATCTTTTCAAAAAAATCCATCTGCTGTGACAGGCAAATTTGTTGTGCAATTTCTTATGGGTTCAGTGTTTATCTAGGTCATACTTTTATTCAATACAGATTATCCCCCGAAGAAACACATGTAAGACAAATCCTTCCAGACAAGATCTATACTCTAGATAGTGGAATATGTTTGGTGTATTTCAACTCATTTGGTTCTGGATGGATTTCTAAGTACTCTTAATCATGTCACTGTCCTAAAAGATATTATGTTTCATATTTATTACAAAGAAAAAAGAACAGAAAAATATAGTGTACCCGATGCATTACACGAATAATTACGGAATCATCGATCAGATACATGTAGTTGAAATTACAGGTGAAAAAACGCTACTTTTCATGAAAAAAAAATATAAAGATAATTGATAATTCCCAATCATAAGGAAAATAAACGTGTAATTTGGCCACTCCGTACTTTGAATCTTCGCTTCATTAATTACATACCTGTCTCGTTTTGATTGCTGTGCAAGCTTTTATGAGTACCGGCTCATAACCACCACTTCGCTCGTATTTACTGACAGTAGAATCTGACGTGGCAGTTATTATAGGTGACTAAAGATGTCCAGGCTTGAGAGAGAAGGTATAATACGTAACAATAACGTTTTGAGCTAATACTGTTTTCATTGCACAAAATATCGTGAACTGGCATACCATTAATGGCAAATAGCGTGTCGGACAGTTACCCCGTGGACAATTCCCCCCGGCAAACTACCACGACAATTCCCCGGAGGAAATTCCCCCTCGCGACAATTCCCCCTAGCGAAACTACCCCGAAGTACAGTACCCCGGAGGACAATTTTCCCCCCTAGACAATTCCCAACCTAGGACAACTACCCTTCAGGACAACTACCCGGATGGACAATTCCCCCTTGGACAATTCCCCCCTAGCGACAACTACCCCCCAGGACAACTACCCGGAGGACAATTGTCCCCCTTAGGACAACTACCCCCGGACAATACCCTAGACGACAACTACCCCAGGACAATTCCCCCTAGCGACAACTACCCCGACAATTCCCCCAGGACAACTACCCCCAGGACAATTCCCCCTAGGACAACTACCCTCGGACAATACCCCCAGGACAACTACCGGAGGACAATTCCCCTAGGACAATTCCCCTAGGACAACTACCCGGAGGACATTCCCCCTACTGGACAAACTACCCCCGGACAAAAAAAAAAAAAAAAAAAAAAAAAAAAAAAAAAAAAAAAAAAAAAAAAAAAAAAACTACCCCGGAGGACAATACCCCCAGGACAATTCCCCCCTAGCGACAACTACCCCCCTGGACAATTCCCCCAGGACAACTACCCCAGGACAATTCCCCTAGGACAACTACCTCTCGCGACAATTCCCCCGGACAACTACCCAGGATAATTCACCTAGGCGACTACTACCTCCGGGGACTATTCCCCAGCGCAACTACCCCCCGGACAAACTACCCTAGGACAACTTAGCCCGGACAATTCCCCAGGACAAGAACCCCAAACAAACATAATTATATACCTTTATTTGTTTTGTTCCCCAGGACTAGCCCAACAAATAATACTAATTACTAAACTCTGTTTTTTCAGTGCATCAACGTCTTTATATGTACTACAATAGATATTTAAAATAGTATTCATAATCAAGCATACGGGTGGGTTATTAAATAATGTACTTAAAAGTGTAAGATTTCTTACTTGATTAATGTGAATTATCGCCAAATATATAATGAATTAAAAATAAATAAATCTTTCTTTCTGGTCCTATTATCTACCAAATTTGTGGGACCTCGCACGCTTCCATATGTAGGCCCTTCCCATTCCCTACAAAATTTTAAGTCCCTGCTCCTTTCATACCATTGAACTGAAATAAAAAACAGGGGAGGAGAACAGTTTCATGAGTGGTTTCGACAAGTTTGCATAATATTATTGATAATACTGTATGCTAGGAAGTTTGAAGACGGCTTCCATAAAACTGCATGCACATGTGCAAATTCTGCGCTATTTCAGTCAAACCGGTGGCAGAAACGAGAGTGTTTCTCAGACGACGTTCAGAGCTGCCGTACAGCTGTCGAATTTTAACTTGTTTTCGAGACTGTTCTAACCAGCGCGGAACATATGGCAGTCTTCGTGAATACGGGGCCCATTTTACCCGGCAGGGACAGGTCTATTTTACGGCAGAATTATAAAAACAGAGCACGTGCGGAGTCTTGAAAGTTTTGTTTTTTCATTCTATTATTTTTGTTTGTTGTTTAAGTCTTTATGAGTTTTCAAAGTTCATGATAGCAAGCAGACAATTCGATAACAAATTATACACATAATTACAATATGAAATGCCATGTATAAAAATACATAACTATACTAGTATACCCTAAAATTATTCAAGACGTTTTTATAAGAGCGAGGCCCAGAAAATAAAATAAAGGGGAACCCTGCATCGACCAGCGTAAAAAAACGGAATGTACGTGATTCTCAATACAAAACGTATAGCTGACAAACAAGGCGGATAGACCCGACTAGACGGCGCGATCCGCCCCGACGAGAGCGCACACACAAAAAAACAAACACACACAAACAAAACATACACTCACACATAAATATCTACACACACCACACAACCCACCCACCACCCACACCCACCCAACCCACCCACCCACCCACACACACACACACACCACACACACACACACACACACACACACACACACACACACACACACACACACAACACACGTCCACACACACCCATCACACAAACACACATTAAAAACTAACAAAACAAACTCACAACATCCACGAAAGGATAGCCCCGCCACCCAAAAAACGCATTGTGCGACGCTCGAATCCTTTGATCACGCCCGCTTGGCCAATATGTCAATGCAGGGAAAGGAGTTGCCGAAAAAAACCGAGAGAGAAACAAAATAGGATACCTCACTCAAAGATGCGTACGATATACCTTGCAAGTCACTTGTGTGAAATCTACCACCATCCTTATTCGTATGCAAAAATAATTGATATGCGTTGATTTGTGAACAGATGAGGCCAACGACACACATGGACCTGAACTCCCCGCCCTCAGTGGTACTCACATAATATTTTTACGGGGTACCCCCCCCCCCCCACCCACATGGGGGGCGGCCCATCACTAAATCCTGGAATGGGGGGTCTAGTAGATGTCAGAAAGCATAAAATTGTACAGTCTTCGGGCTAAGGAGCCTGAAATTGTGGAGTTCATACGGGAAATGTTGTCGGCACAACAATTGTCACCGCAGTCACAAATTAGTCGCGGCGACAATCTGTGACGCGTCGACAATTTGTGCCAGTCAATTTGAACAAATCGGCAACAGAATTGTCGCCAGGCGACAATTATGTGACGGCTCTTTGCATGATCCCAATTTTTTGCCTCACTGGCGACAATTGTGCATGAAAAAAAACCTAGCGGCACAGTTCTCGCACCGTCACAAATGTCGCCAACACTAAATATGTGTGTGTCTGTTCGTTGTGTGACTATGTGTCAGTGTCTGTGTTGCTTGTGTCTAATTACTGTGTAGTATGTGTGTTTGATGTGTCTGTATGTGTCTGATTTGAATGTCAGTGTTTTATATCGCTCTAGTCATTTGTGTGTATGTGTCTGGAATGTTATGTCTGTGTGTTGTGTCTATGTGTCTGTTGTCTGCTTCGTGTGTCATGTGTGTGTGTTTGTTTGTATGTGTCTGTGCATCTGTTTGTAGTGTCTGTTGTGTCTGTGTGTTTTGTCTATGTGTTTGTGTTTCTGTTATCTTATCTGCTTGTGTGCTTGTGGTGCTGCCTGTATGTGACTGTGATGATGTCTGTGAGTCTTGTATGTTATGTCTGTAGGCGTTGTTTGATGTGTCTGTCCGTTGGTGTCTGTGTGTTGGTATGTCTGTATATTTGTCTGTTGTATGCTCTGTCTATGCTGTCTTATGTGTTCTACTATGTATGTGTTTGTTGCTCTGTTTGTGTTTTTGTGTGTGTGTGTTTTGTTTGTATGTGTCTGTAGTGCCTTTTTGTATGTCTTTTATGTGCTTTGTGATGTGTCCTGAAATGTGATCTGATTTGTTGTGTCTGTATGTAATTCATGTTCTGTTTGTTTTTAAATGTGGTCTGTGTGTCCGTGTGTGTCAGTTGTGTGTGTTGTAGTGATGTTTGTGTGTCTGTGTGTTTGTCTGTGTGTCTGTGTGGTCTCTAGCGTGTTGTATGTATGTGTGTGCTTGGTGATGTGTCTGTTTTTGTGATAATGTGATGCTGAGTTGGTAGTTGATTTGGTGGCGGAAAGGAGGATGTACAAGTGTATGGTTTTTTGGATGTCTGTAAGTGTCTGTGTAAGCTTGTGTGTGGTTGTAGTGTCAGGCAGACACGCAGACATACAAACCACAAGACATACATAAAGAACAGACATATACAACACACAAAAACATTAAGCCACACAAATAACCAAACAGCAGACGCACGTACAGACACTACATACAGACAAACATACATCCACACAAACATACAACATACACACATAACACAGACACACACGGACACAGAAACATACAGACACACAGCAGAACATACACACATACAGACCCACAAGAGACACACAGAAACATACAGCACACAAACAGACCGCATACGACACACAGACCACATACAAACACACAAACAGACCGTACAGAACACACAATCACACAAACACGCAGACCACACACAAAACACACACACACATACATACAAGAGACACACACAAACACCACACCACAATACAATCACAAAGCAGACACACAGATTCACACACAACACAGATATATATACACACACTCATGTAGACACACAGAAACAAAAGAAACATACCATACAGACACACAAACACATAGACCACAGACATATCCTCACAGACCACAATAAAACACACAAACCACGCAGCACACAAACATACACATACTTTTGTCAGACGACACAGATACATACAGACAACAGACATACACACACAGACCACACACAAACAAACACACGACACATACAGACAACACACACCTACTACATACAAACAGACACACAAACAGAACAGATACACACTTACACACAGACACAAACAGCACATAACAGAACAAACAGAAATATGCAGACACGTACACTAACACACAGACACACACTAGACCACAGCCAGATTACATGTACACGCAGACACAGTACAGAGCACAAACACAAAACAGACACACTGACAAACACGCAGACACATAGAAACAGTCATCTACAACACACATACAGAATCACAGACACACACAAACACATAAACAAGAACACAGACACACAATACAGGACATAATAGATATACACAAAAGCACACCATAAGATACAACACAAACACACATTTCTCAAACACACATACACACAACAGAACAGACACATGCAGACACACATAGACACCAGACACACATACCAGACAGACACACACAGACACATACAGAACAATACAGACCAAATACGCAACAAGACACATTACGACGCCACAAAACACAAACAGACACCATCAGACACACTGACAACAACATAGGCAGACACACAAACAGTCGCCTACGACACCACTACAGACTCCAGGAACACACAATTCATTAAACAATACACAGACACACAAACAGACACATAAGATATACACAGCAGACACATAATACACACAAATACACATACAACACAACATTACACACAAATAAACACACATGGACACAGACTACATACATACAGACATACACGAAACATTACAGACAAACACAACACACAGACACACAGACAAAGACCATAAGACTAGGACACATACAGACACTAGATAGGGCTCCATGCGCGCACAGACACTTAAGGATCGCGTGAACAGGCACATGCAGACACACGGACAGACAAATACAGAAAACCACGAAAGACAGATACAGACACACAACAGACACATACAGACACAACGTACACAGTACAGATACACACAGACAAACACACGGACACAAACACACAATCAGACAAAACAGATACACAACAGACACATGCTAACACACACAAGCACACTAAACACACACCACACACACACACACACACACACACACCACAACACACACACCACACACACACACACACACAACATACCACAAACAAAATAATTTATGCACGCCACATGCTTTTGATATGGCTTTGGCGACAATTTGCCGTCAACTCCGGGCAACAAATTGTCGCCGGCTGACATTTCGTACGGTGGGCGACAATTTGTGCGTCAAGGTTTTTCATAAATCGTCACAAATTGTCAGCCGGCGACCAATTGTGACGGCGGCGGACAATTTGCTGCCGCCAACATACGGGACTGAGAGAGACGGAATCCATCAAGGGCGTTTCGATCCGGTGTTTGGATTGGGGGGGGGGGACAAAAGTAGAGAAAAACTGCCAACAAATTCGCGCCAAATTTGCTGTAGGTCCCACAGGCATTTTGCGAGCGGGAACGCGTCGAAAAACTTTACAATGTGCACGTTTTAGTAGCATTTTAATTCAAATTCAAATTCAATTTTTATTTAACACTCATCATAAAAAAATACAATATTTTTAAACAAATATTACATAAAGTGACAATAAATATAAAAAACATATTCACAAAACACATTCGGTATTAAATATAATTGTAAGAGTGTAAGGGTTGTGAACAGAAAAGGAGGAGCACTCCTTTTATAAAAAAGCGCTACACTGGAAAAAACATAAAGGATATTGCATGTTACTAAAATATATAAATGACAAAGAAAATACTACACGCTAAAAAACAACAGAACAACACAGACATAATGCCTAGATTTTTTCACATATTTAATCAATGTATTTGCCATCAGTAGGAATTGTTTGTATTTTGTATTTAAAAACATGAAGTGATTTACTTGATTATAATCAGGGGGTATATTTTGCCGTATGTGGTCCTTTAAAAAACATATGAATTTCTCATGCATGTATTCTAATTTTTGGATGCTGGTAAATTACTGCATTTTCCTTGTATTGTAATTCATTAACATCTGTGTTGACGAACATGAAGAAAACAATTTGAATAAAAGCCGGAAGTTGTCCAGAAAAACACAGAACATAAAAACAGCAATATGAAAATTTCCCATTTTATATTTTTAATGTATGAAATAAAGGCTTGAATGAGGCATACTAATCTGGAATGAATAATAATACGCATTGTTTTATTTTGGGAAGTTATAATCTGTTCTATTATCATTTTTGGCTCGAATTTATCCATGGCAATAATACAATAAATTAAAATACAGGTGTTATCAGAGTATGATTATAACATCCGGGGGGTAGTGTCCGGGCGTAGTTGTCCGAGCGCGCTGGGAATTGTCGGGGGTATTGTCTTAGGGGGAATTAGTCCTAGGGGAATTGTCTGGGAGCGTAGTTGATCCGGGGGGTATTGTCCTAGGGCGGGAATTGTCCGGGGCGGGAGTTGTCTCGGGGGAAATGTCCTAGGGGAATTGCCCTGGGGGTAGTTGTCCGGGGGTAGTTAGTCATAGGGGCGTGAAGTGTTCTTCCAGAGGTAGTTGTCCTGGGGGTAGTTGTCTAGGGGGGAAGTTGTCCTCGGGGGAATTTCCTGGGGCTAGTTGTCCTGCGGTAAGTTGTCTAGGGCGAAAATTGTCCTGGGGAGTTGTCTCCGGAGGGAATTGTCCTAGGGGGAATTAGTCCTGGGGTAGTTGATCCGGGGGGTAGTTGTCCTAGGTCGGATTGGCCTCCGGGAGTTGTCCCGCGGGGGGTAGTTGTCCGCGGGGTAGTTGTCCTAAGGGGAATTGTCCCCCCCATGGGGCGGTGTTGTACCTGCGGGGTAGTTGTCTAGGGGGGTAAGTTGTCTAGGTGGCGACATTGTCCTGGGGTAGTTGTCCTGCGGGCGTAGTTTTCCTAGGAGGGAATTTGTCCTTAGGGGGGAATTGCCTGGGCGGTAGTGCCTGACGCGGTAGTATGTCCTAGGGAAGGGAATTGTCCTCCGCGGGAATTGTCGAGGTGGTATTTTGTACGGGGGGTAGTTGTTTTTTTATTTTTTTTTACCCCAAGGGGGGGGGGGTGTTAGGTGTCCTACGAACCGGCAAATAGATCGGCTTAAATGAAGAAATGACGCCAACAATCAATGGACCGATCTCTGAGAGGGGGGGGGCGTAGGGGTTAATTCCCTTGGGCTGCTAAGTTAAAATGTATGGTCTTTTTAATGCGTCTGTATGTGTAAGTAGATGTCAGGAAATTAAACGTATTACAAATCATGTCTTAAAAATCAGTGCCCCAAAAACACTACAAATTATGAAATACCCATCACAAACTACGCAAATTTTCAACAGAAATTATAAATTGCAAATGACTAAATTGAAAGTTTTCTTGATCAAACTTTTTTTGCCGCCTAACAAAACAGCATACCCCCCCCCCAGGCTTAGAGCGTGCCAGGTGGAAATGATGTTTTATAAGTCTTTGTCGTAAGTTAGCAGATGTCAGAAAATCTTGGCCAAATTAATGTTTTAAAAACATATGCCAAAACACTACACCATTGAAAGCTAACATAAAGGTGGTACCAAACATACGAAATTTCAAGCAAAATGATGAATTGCGAAAGTTCGACATTGCTAACTTTTTGCCGCCACCTCGTCCCAACATCTAAAGAAAAATGGAATTCAACGCCCTGGAAGGCGAGGGGGGGGCGGGCACCTCTCAGACTCTCCCACACTCACGCTAGGTGCTCAGTGACGATGTTCCATCGTCATTAAATCAAACCTTAGGCTCAAAGACCCTAAATTTCGCCCCTGCAATCTACATTATTGTTAACTTGTCATTCGTACGTTACACGCTTGTTGACATTTCTCTTTGACCACAACGGCAGCAATGATAATAGATGCAGAGGCCATTTTCTGCAATGTTTACGACAAACTTACTCTGACTCTGCTGACTGTTACGAGTATAAGCTACTACTTCTACTTGTTATATTTACTACTACTATCACAGTACAACAAATAGGGTCGAGTAATAACTCAATTGGTACTGACTAATTACTATCTTCCACTTTATACAACTATTGTACTTCTACAAACCCACTGACTACTACTATACTTATACTGACTACCTATTACTTCTCACACTTGTGACTACTTATTGTAATTCTCAACCCGCTTTACTACTACTGATCTTTACTCATTAACTTCTTCCGCTATTACTACTATTGAACTGACACCCACCTACTACTACTATACTACTAATATACGTATAACTACTACTACTACTACTCATTACTATTACTATTACTCATCGACTACAAGCACAACTATTTTAGTACTACTATATATTACTCAATACTACTCACTACTACTACTACTAACGAATACAAATATTGCTGCTATTATGGATATTTACTGAATTATCTCC
>JZLH01S0151977.1:46953-63592 GCA_001188425.1 Eucidaris tribuloides
AACAATCCTGAATGTTAAATCATTACTACAGACACTTTGAATCTCTCATACATTACTTCACTTTAATGATCGGGGTCATACGCGTACGCACGGGGGGTGTTTGGGCGTGTCAACACCCCCCTTTGCCGAAAGAGGGTGTTAAACACCCCTTAAACCACCCTTTTTACCGAAAATCACCCCCCTTTTTTCACGATATCACCCTTTTTCTTAAAAGCTCGGGGTGTCTGAAATATGGAAATAAATGATTTATGTGTAGATTTTGAAGAAAAAAATTGATAACCCCCCCCCCCCTCCGGTGATTGAGTTGTTCGAATTTACTTACCTTGACTGGGGAAAAAAATTGGTGAGGGAGCTCTTGGATTTGCTGGGAAAATAATTATCGGATATAGTCTCCCCCCCGCCCTGCCCCGCCCCCCCCCCCCCCCCCCCCCCCACTATTTTAGTTTTCGGCGCGACTTGCGGTGCACCCGGAAAATTATTGGACCTTGGATTTGGGGCGAAACAAAATGATTCTGTCAAATGAGTACAGAAAGCACTCCTGCCAAATTATTCTGCCTCAAATCATTTCGTTAAAAAGTTATGGAATTTTTCAAAAAGGGGGAATTATTTTTTTGTGTAGTGTTTGCTAGTCAACAAACAGATACAATGTCAATGTAACTACAAGTACAGCCATGATAAGTTCTTGATATTTGGTTTATTTCTCACATCTTCAGATCTTGCAATAAAAAACTGAATATCAAGAACTTACCATTGTTCTGCCCTTGGAAGTTATCTGATCTATTGTACCATATTGGGGTGTAAGGTGTATATGTTTGTTTACTTTGTATGAAATATGAACAATAAATCTATGAATGTACACTATTGTGCGGCTGGCTAAAATTTCTCTGTAGCAAATGCATAAGCAAATGTCGTTAGACAGTATTTGTTTCTAAATTGAAAATAAAGAAAACTTATCCCTATTTCTGCCTAACATTATGACAGCCTCATGGACTCAAAGACCACAACACTTTAATTTCATGTGAAATAAGGCTAATGCGTTTTCATGTTACAAGCATTTACTGTGTAACGCACATTTCGCTTAATGCATTTGCCTAACGATATTTGTGCCACCGACGACGATATGTATATATATGTTAGATCATCATATGTAGTATACTGCATAAATCACAAGAATCATAACAATATGCTTTACAGGTGTATATAGTATTATTGTACTGTATTGTTTATTAAAATAACCTACATTTCATTTCAGTATATGATTTATCATAATATCATTCTTAAATTAAAATAAAATGATGACAATCTCGATTGAATGACCTAATTTCAATACTAGCAACCAAAATATAAGGTTATTAAATGAATAATATTAAAGGAATGCTTCCATAAAGTATAAATAGTGCCATGTTCGTGATGCTCTGAAACAATTCAATACATTTGTACATTTAAAAAAGGTTGAACTTGATTTGGTGTCATAAAGTATGTTATATTACCAATTACATGAATAACAATGAACTTTGAAAGGCTACATTTGACTTCATTTCAAGAAAGGCAAAAAAAACAATAATATCCCATACAAGTTTATTTATAACACAACTTGGGTACCTCATTTAAAATTATATTTGGTGCATACACATGGAAAAACCAGATATTATACAATTTATTTCTAGATAAAATGTTAATAGTTAATTTGAAATTTTTGAAAGTCTCAACTTATACCATGCTAATTGAATGATTTGGATTTGTAGTTATTAAGTGTATAGCCCCCCCCCCTGAATTTTCCATCATTACTTCCGACATACAATAATCAAATTTGAAAAACATTCTTGGTAAATAGACAGTTTTGGGCTAGATTGACAATTATATCTGCTACAATAGACAGTTTAAAATATAAGCATTCTATCAAGCTTCTAATAAAGTCATTCACAATACTTTGAAGTTGTGGGATCAGATGGGGGGTGGGGCCTTGTGATTTAAATAACTCTACCAAACTCTGGGTCCTAACTTGCTTTGCGTCGTAGAGTACCCACTGTACTGTATCTTCACGATTAAAAAAAACTCACCAATAATAAAACAAATAATGTACTCATGACAATCTCTTCACGATATGATTGGCCACAATTACAATCTTATGCAATATTGTAGCACAGAGTACACTAAAGAAAATACAATCTGATATCTTGAAGTACAAGCCATGATAGTCAGTGCTAGAACATTTTTGGCACGTGCAGTTTTGTACTATCATACTCCCCAAATAAATATCATATTTGTTACCCCCAGAGTAACAAGTTAACAAACTATGCAGGTATACAAAATCTTCATCTTAAGTTTTTAGTCTTTAAACCTGACTTTCATAGTTCACATTTAATTTACATGTTATCTTTTCTTTATTTACAATTCTTTGCCGATGCAAATTTAGAACTACTTGAAATTTCAAACTTACACAATTTTATGAACATTTTCTTTTTTAATGACGGTAAACTTGAGTACTCATGATGGCTTTGTTACACCATAAAGCATTATACCAGTATACGCAGTGAAAATTTTTAGTTTTTACATATCAAATTTCATTTGTTTTCGTGTGTCAATCTTACAAAATAAAAATTATTTGGTCCTCATTTGCTAAATCTACTGAATGAATCACTTTAAGTATTTGAAACATTGAATTATGTATATCTCATATAATATTTCAATACTAAAAGCTTATTGAATGCAATGTTTTGGCAAATATTGATGTCGCAATGAAATTCTTTAACAATATAATTGTCCACTATGCAATATCACAAAATTATCATGTTTTGAAAAGTTTAGGAAAGTAAATACAAAATAACTAACTTTTTTCAGGGATTGTGAGATAAGGAGTCAAAACAAGTATATGTAAATAAATTATACATTCTGTCAAAAAATGATATGAAAAAATGCATCCGCACCACTTTCATATGGTGAAGGCGATAATAAATGTTCAAAGTCTGAGTTAGTAAAAGAAACACCATAGCAGCTGATTCAACATGATATCTCCCTTGTGTATATTTGTTTTCTACTCCATCAACATAATTATTATAATTATTAAATAATTATGGTTCATTGTTGATTAAATACAAAGGTTCATTTCAATTCTTGATTTTGAAAAAATTTCAACCTTCCTTGTTTGCAGATTAAACAAAAAAGTTAGATTTTATACATTTATTTGTATATAGACTGCACAACGGCCACTGAATAAATGTTGCAGTGTTCGTGAGTGGTGTTATTTCACTATGTAGGAATTAGATAGTGAAACTGACGTGCGAAATTTATACAATACATGGTAACCGCATGTAAAGCGGACAGCTTACTTGAATATAAAAAGACAATCACAAATCCACATGAACATAAAAATAAACTTTTTTGAAAAAACTCACAGTATTTGAGAACATTTTCGTTTTCCAACGTCTAGAAGTCATACACGAGATTTACATTAATTACAGTACCAGATACGACAATGCGTATTATAGACAGTCTCATGTCTTTAACCTCTCATCAAATGTATATTTCATTAAGTCAAAATCATGTCCAATTACACGGCTAACAGCAAACACACATGGTATGCAAAACAACATTTTATTATGATATACTAACTTGTAACAATGTAAACGTATGCTAATCATAGTAGGCATGCAACAGAGAAAAGCCTCATTCTGAAACACGCGATAATTCTATAAGCACATCAATGACACAAGAAATTCATTTTGATGACACTTTAGGAATGTCTTTACTTCTAACCTGCGAAGAGAATTACTAACAGATACTGACTTTTGACGGGAAAGTTATTTAAATATTGTCACTTATATTCAGAACAACCACGCGACTGGTGGTCTATTCAAAAGATTCACTTTAAAATGGTGCACAGCAAGAGAAAATAAAAATGCATTAACCCATTCATACTAAGACCAACATATTTGTGTTGACCTTTTTATCTCTGGAATGTGGCCTGTATTATACCCACTAATAAATATGTAGAAGTACGAGAAAAAATATCAGCCTAATTCAATGAACTCGGGTGCCCTACAATGTCATAATGTAATATTATTTTGTTATGATTTTCTTATGCGATTTTACTAGAATATTCATAAATTATCCATTAGGGAATGGTGTTTATGATGGAGCGCTTTGGGTGAATCCCATTTGTTAGTGGTATGATGCTATGAACTAATGAGAACTATTTTACTAGTGTTTTCTTTTGTATGTCATTCAAAAGTGAGAAAGTTATTCAACTCGAAAATTAGTTTTCAGTCTTAAATTTCACCAAGAAAAGAATAAGATCTTAGTAAAATTTACCATAAATAATTAATATATTGGCGATATGCTTTGACACATCATTCAATACCCATTACCCTTTATATATAATCGGACTATTTCCAGTATGTTGCGATTTGATGAGAAAGCAAATGTTAGTCCTTACTGCCTAATTGCAAGTCTCCTGGAACATAAAATTTTAGTATACACAGACATAAATATTTTCAAAGACAGCAGGTGCGTTGTTCTGATTTACATGCAATGGTAGGCAAGTCTTGGAAATATAAATTTATACATTTCTGTACGCTTATAAAGTAATATATATTTGAAAATAAATTTTGTTATACAAGAATAGGAATCAGGATTTATTTATTAGCCAAGACATACAGTTTTTGATGAGAACAATCAATTTTGAGTCTGTATTTGGTTTTCTCACAAACCCGTTTTTGAGTTCACATCTTCTTGCCAGTTCTAAAAGTGCATAATGCAGTGGAGATTTTTGTACATCACGCAGAGTGCACAAATTTATGACTCTGATGACCCTTGTTAAGCCTTTGACCTTGACATTAAATGTCGCGAACAATTTGTTTTTTTATTTAGGACTCATCTGAGATTCATTTAGATTCATTGTTTGTTTTTGCAAATTCTCTCAACTAATGACAAAAATATGTTATTAATTTCATACTGCAAAGCTAAAAATTTTGAGTGTATTGGCAACAACATGTCTGAGCTGTGTTCAAAAATCCTTTGGACCTTCCTACTTTGCCACTGCAAGACGCCACTGGTCCTGTTTGCATGAGACAGCAAAATGATACCACTAATGCGCTTAAACACCAAGCTTACTTGCAGGGCTGTCGTTTGGATCACCATAAGCTATGTCTCAGTCCTAAAGGCCACGCACACACTACGCCGATTTTCCGGCGACGACTCGGACTGATTTGGCATCCTGAAATAAATCAACATGTATGAAATATAAGCCTTTTGTTCTTCTCGGAATCCAAGGGTCTGTATTAAAAAGTCGTCGCGCACGAAAAATGGTAGTGATGCGGGTGGGCCTTTACTTTTCACTATGACAGTAAATGCAATTCCCAGACATAAATAGCACTCTCTTTCAAAGTCAAGGTTCCACCCTGACATCAAGTTGGTTTTTAATAAAGCAAATACAATGAGAGAAACTTATTAATGAGAAGTTTGGCGAAAAAATCCACCAAACAATAGCGGACTTATGAAGTTTCAAATATTAAATTTTTGTGTGTACATACGAGACGGCTCGCACATGTCATGTAATATCATTCATAAATTGCCACTTTGTATTGGGTTCATCGACAATTGAGATGCGATTTTATTTTTTTCATTAGAATAGTGGTATAATAATGTTTGCCAATTATATATGACATGAACAGGTACATACCATTTGGAATATTTCTGAGAAAATGGGCATGTATGGAATTTATGATTACATAACAATGGGCGGAGCTGCTGCATGTGACGTCAAAAATAAAAACTTCACGATTTCAATAACTATCTTATTTTTTTGGTGATTTTCAGCCAAACTTTTATGTTTCTATCATTGTTGTGACTTTCATTAAAATCCAACTTGATGTTAGGGCTTGAACTTAGCCTTTAACTATAACTTGCCTGGAGGGATTTCCAACTTCTATGGATTTTAATGTGTATTATGTGGTGCAGACATCAGCGACTTCGGAACGCAAAGCGTTAATTAGTCCCACATTATTTGACTAGCGATCAAACTAAAAACACGAAAAGTTACATTGTGGGACTACAAAGCTGTTAAGTAACACAGTAGTGATCACCTTAAATTTGACCCAACCTCAAAAATCCATTGAAAACTTGTAAAGAACAATATTATGACGCAAAAAAAATAAGTATGTCAAATAATCCAAAACATTGACGGCATGGTCAAAGAGAGCTCTCAACTTTATGTTTTTCATTCCTCATGATATACGATGAATACTTGAACTCGCACCAATTGAAAGATTAACGGTTGGGATAAGAACGCACGTGACAAGAAAAGGCCAAGGACAGATGAAAGAACAATCAATTAGATAATTTAAGGCGAGAGACTCCAACTCTGCCCGGTTTCAGGCGGGGAGACTCTCACGGCTTTGAGACACATTATTACAAAATCTCTCGCCTCCACCTTAGAGTTGTTAATTTCTCCGCCTAGCTGGTGTTGTCGTCCTTGGTCTCAACCACCACTTTTTGAAAAGAAATTTAAGTTGATCAAGTAGATTTGATCCAATTAGCGTTGTCATAATGTAAAGAATATAAGCCTAAAATAGCGGCCCAAAAAACCAGAGAGCTTCTAATAAACACTAACGAATGGCCCCGGCGCAAGGAATTTCGTACGTGTTTTGCGCCTTGGTGATGCTGAGTTACGCCGCACATTAAGTGCACGCAGTCGTCCGTTTGCTATGGGCGTCTCGGATGAGAAATCTCCGTAAAGAATGGTGTTTTGGGGACTTGGAGTCTTGTCTGATTTACATGTTTCATAGTATATTCCCAATAACAGTTTTACCGCACGTCTGCTCATTGAAGCACACATAATCATTTAGGTCCAGATCAATGTAAAACATGTATCTGATGACTACGAGTCACTCAATCGATGGAGCGTTTGGAATGATCAACTGTATAGACCAGCAGCACAATTATCTAAGTTACAGAAGTCGTCACAGAAATAGTCAAATTCCAATCCGCTCGGACACTCAACACTTTCTCAAGGTATAATTAAAGTATTTAACTATAGTGCTTTCAACTAGCAAATAACCACACCAATTCGATTTCATTTAACATCAAATTTTTGTCTCTAAATTCTTCCAGTGTAGTTTGACTGCAGGTTTTTTCATAAAAGACCTCTCTAAATCAAGCACAAGTTTTGCTTCACATTCTTCCATTTTGGTGGAAGCATTGTCATAACAATCTGGAGTCTTATTCTACACATATACAAAACAACACTTAATATATCTGAGATAGTATAGTTATGATTTATTAATAATATAAAAACATTTAAAATGTTGTTAATATTCTGATTACTCTTTTACATTCCACACACTGTGAATGTATCTAAACACAAACAACACAGTAACTACCCTTTTTCAAAATACAGTAACTTTGTTAGAAGAAATGGTTTTTGCAGCAAAAAATAATTCTGGCAGGTGTTTCTGACACTATTGGGCTGAACTTCCTGTTGGGAAATTGTGATTTATCCGTCTCAATGCATTGCAATGGCTCTGAGCACATATTAAAGGCAAAAAGTCAGCTTTCCAAAGTCACAAAGGGTCATTTTGGGAGGATTTGTGATACACGGATTTTTTCTGTGGCTGAATGAATTAGCGCTTATTATGCTAATTTATCGTTTGACCCCCTTGACAACTCTTTTGGCACTTTTATACATTTTCGGCTTCAGTGAGGGCTCAATTTAAAATTGGCAATCGTCCTCAGATTTCAAATTGTAAAATCCATTAAGTTTATTGAAAAATTGAAATCTTATATTTTTAAAGCAACATGTATCTTTAACGTGTTTGTATGAACATAAGATGTGTGTAACACATGTGGCCATGGTTTGAGGTGAGGCAAATCTTTAAATAACAGCAAAAGAATTGACCATTGTTCACCCTTATTTTGGCATAAGAGAATGATCCTACTTTCGAAAAGTGGCTTTTTTTGCCCTTCATTGACATGCTCACTCATTGCTGTGGCTTGACGGGCCAATCATCACAATTTTCACACAGAGGTTAGTCAATGAGCTTAAAAATACTCATGCACAAAATTATTTGAAAAAACTATCAGTCTTTGTTAAAAAGTTCTATTGCGTAGTTGAAAAGCGGCCCGGTGACGTTACTTTTTTCGTTTGTTGTTGTGCTATAATTGTACAATCACTGTACCATACTATCATTCTAAACTGATAAAATGGTCTGTTCTGAGTTGGAGGAAGGGAAATATATACCAGTCACTTCATTTACTTGTGATTTCGTAGACGTCAATTAATAGATAATGCTTAAAATACACCACTAACAATCAATGGATATTCCGAGCACGTCAAAAAAATATTAAAAACCTGGTCTGAAATAGCCCAGTTAAAATAGGGTTAAAGTATAGCTCTTAAATAAATTAAAAATATATTTTGGCCTGTGTACGTATGCGGTGTACTTTCATTATAAAGAACAATGATACAACAAAATTTCATTATAAAGAAGTAAAGTCTGTGGTCCCATATCCTGGATTTCCTTTGTATTCTATTGTTTTTTGTCAAAACCTGATATAAAGAAATTTCATTATAAAGAAACAATTTCATGGGTCCCAAGGACTTCTTTATAACGAGAGTGCACTGTACAGTATAATAGACCAGATATCAACTCCAAACCCAGATTTACTACACACACACACACAAAACAACTGAATGTTAAATCATACTACAACACTTGAATCTCTCATACTATTTCACTTTAATGATGGGGTTATACATTTGTGTTTATATCCATCCAGAAGTACTATTTCTAGATAGTACTCTTCAACTAAATAAACACTACACAAAAAGTAAGTTCCCCCTTGTTCAAATTACCATAACTTTTTAATGAAATAAGTTTTAGCAAAATAACTTAGCAGGAACATTACCACACTCCTTGACTTATCTCTGTGTAAAAAATAAGATAAATCCGTCAAGCCATGCATGAGTGAGCATGAATTAAAGGCAAAAAGGTCACTTTTCAAAAGTCACAGGAGCCATCTCTTATGCCAAAATAATGGTAAATAATGGTATTTTTGCTTTATTTATAAAGTGTGCTCACTGAACCCTGACATGGTTACAACCTCTTATGTCCATACATAAAGATACATAAAGATACACTTTGCTGCAAAATATCGGATTTCAGTTTTTTCAATAAACTTAATGGATTTTACAATTTCAAAATTGAGGATGGATGGAAATTGTTAAATTGAGCTCACTGAAGCTTAAATATGCGAAAAGTGTCAAAAGAATTGTTAGGAGGTCAAACGATAGCTGATTAACATAAATAGCGCTAAATCATTCAACAGAAACAGAATTTGTCAAAATCCTGCATCACAAATCCCTCAAAATGACCCTTGTGACTTTTGAAAAGTGACATTTTTGCCTTTTTTACGTGCTCACTCATGCATGACTCGACGGATCAATCACATTTTCACACAGAAGTTAGTCAATGAGTACAGAAACACTCCTGCCAAATTATTCTGCTCAAAATCATTCGTTAAAAAGTTATGGAATTTTCAAAAAGGGGGAACTTATTTTTTGTGTAGTGTTTAGTTCAACAAACAGATACAATGTCATGTAACTACAAGTACAGCCATGATAAGTTCTTGATATTTATTTCTCACCATCTTCAGGATCTTGAAATAAAAACTGAAATATCAAGAACTTACCATTGTTCTGCTTGGAGTTATCTGTCTATTGTACCATTTGGGTGTACAGGTGTATATGTTTGTTACTTTGTATGAAATATGAAAATAATCATGAATGTACATATTGTGCGGCTGGTAAAATTTCGTTAGCAAATGCATTAAGCAAAATGTCGTTAACAGTATATTGTTTCTAAATTGAAAATAAAGAAACTTATTCCCTATTTCTGCCTAACATACTGACAGATGGACCTCAAAGACCACAACACTTTAATTTCATGTGAAATAAGCTAATGGTTTTCATGTTACAAGCAATTTACTGTTAACGACATTTCGCTTAATGCATTTGCTAACGATATTGTGCCACCCGCACGACGATATGTAGTATATATGTTAGTATCTATGTAGTATACTGCCAATAAAGTCACAAGAAATCATAACAATATGCTTTACAGGTGTATAGTATTTATTGTACTGTATTGTTATATAAAATATACCTACATTCATTCAGTAATATGATTTATTCATAATATCACTTCTTAAATAAAATAAAATGATACAATCTCGATTGATGACCAATTTCAATACTAGCAACTCAAAATATAAGTTATTAAATGATAATATTAAAGGAATGCTTCCATAAGTATTAAATAGTAGCTGTGTGAATGCTCTGTAAACAATTCAATAACATTTGTACATTTAAAAAAGGGTTGATTTGGTGTCATAAATATGTATTTACCAATTACATGAATACAATGAACTTTGAAAGGCTTACATTTTGACTCATTTCAAGAAAGGCAAAAACATAATATCCATACAAAGTTTATATTATAACACAACTTGGTACCTATTTAAAATTAATTTGGTGCATCACATGGGAAAAACCAGATATTATACAATTTTATTTCTAGATAAAATATTAATGTTAAGTTTGAAATTTTGAAATTTCAACTTTTACTCATGTAATTGATGATTTGGTTTGTAGTTTAAGTGTATAGCCCCCCCCCCCCTTGAATTTCCCATCATTACTTCGACATACAATAATTCAAATTTGAAAACATTCTTTGGAAATAGACAGTTTTGGATAGTGACAATTATATCTGTACAATAGACAGTTTACAAATATAAGCATTATATCAAGTTGTAATAAAGTCATTACACAAATTTTGAGTTGGTGGGATCAGATGGGGGTGGGGCCTTGTGATTTAATAACTCTACCAAACTCTGGTCTAACTTGCTTTGGTCGAGTAGTACACTGTACTGTATCTCACGATTAAAAAAACTCACAATAATAAACAAACTAATGTACTCATGACAATCTCTTCACATGATGATTGGCACAATTACAATCATGCAAATATTTAGACACAAAGTATACTAAAGAAAAACGACATACTGATATTTGAGTACAAAGCCATGATAGTCATGCTAGAACATTTTGCCACGTGCACGTATTTGTACTATCATTCCCACCAACGTAAAATATCATATTTTTACCCCCAGAGTTACAAACTATGCCAGTATACAAAAATCTTCATCTAAGTTTTGTAGTCTTTAAACTGCTTATAAGTTCAATTTAATTTACATTTATCTTTTCTTTTTTACAATTCTTCTGCCAGTGCAAATTTAGAACTACTTGAAATTTCAAACTTCACAATTATGAACATTTTTTTTAATGAGGTAAACTGACTAACATGAATGGCTTTGTACACCATAAAGCATTTACCAGTATACCCAGTGAAATTTTAGTTTTTACATATCAAATTTCCATTGTTTTGTGTGTCATCTACAAATAAAAATTATTTGGTCCCTCATTTTGCTAAAATCTACTGAATGAATCACATTTAAGTATTTGAAACATTGAATTATGTATAATCATAATATTTCAATATAAAGCTTTTGAATTGCAGATGTTTTGGCAAATATTGATGTCGCAATGAAATTCTAACAATATAATTGTCCACTATGCAATATCACAAAATTATCATGTTGAAAAGTTTAGGAAAAAGTAAGATACAAAATAACTAAACTTTTTCAGGGATTGTGGAGATAAGGATCAAACACAGTATATGTAATAAATCATACATTCTGTCCAAAAAATGAATGAAAAATGCATCCCGCACCACTTCATAGTGAAGGCGTAATAAATGTTCAAAGTCTGAGTAGTAAAAAGAAACACACATAGCAGCTGCATTCACATGTATATCTCCCTGTGTATATTTTGTTTCTACTCCATCAACATAATTATTATAATTATTAATAATTACGGTATTGTTGGATTAAATACAAAGGTTCATTCAATTTCTGATTTTGAAACAAATTTCAACCTTCCTTGTTTTGCAGATTAAACAAAAAGTTGATTTTTACATTTATTTGTGATATAGACTGCACAAGGCACTAATAAATGTGCATGTGTGAGTGGTTAGAATTAGATAGTGAAACCTGGTGAGAATTTATACAATAATGTAACCCATGTAAAGCGACAGTTTAACTTTGAATATAAATGTACAATCACAAATCCATGAACATAAATAATAAACTTTTTTTAAAAAATCAATATTTGAGAACATTTTCAGTTTTCCAACTCTAGAAGTCAAACTACTACAGTACCAGTACACAATGCTTTATAGACATGTCTCATGTCTTTTAACCTCTCATCAAAATGTATAATTTCATTAAGTCAAAATCATGTCACCAATACAGGTAAGCAAACACACAATGGTATGAAACCAAACATTTTATTATGCATACGTACATGTACAAGTAAACGTATGCTATATGTAGGCATGCAACAGAGAAAAGCCTCAGTCCTGAAACACGCTAATTTATAAGCACAATCAATGACACAAGAAATTATTTTGATGTACATTGAGGAATGTCTTTACTTCTAACCCTGGAAAGAGAATTAGTAACAGTACTGACTTTTTTTGAGGGAAAGTTATTTCAAATATTGTCACTTTATTCAGAAACAACCACAGACTCGGTCTATCAAAAATCACTTTAAATGGTGCACAGCAGAGAAAATAAAAATGCATTAACCCATTCAATACTAAGACCACATATTTGTGGTTTGCCTTTTTATCTTGGAATGTGGCTGTATTTACCCCATCTAATAAATATGTTAAAGTAGAGAAAAATATCAGCTATTCAATGAACTGGGTGCTACAATGTCATAATGAATATTCATTTTGTTATGAATTTTTTAATGAGATTTAACTAGAATATTCATAAACTTATCAAATTGGCAACGGCTGTTGTTATGATGAGGCTTTGGGTTGATCCACTTTGTTAGTGGATGATGTATTGAACTAATTGAGAAACATATTTTACGTACGTGTTTTTCTTTTTTATGTCATTCAAAAGTGAAAGTTATTCAATCAAAAATTATTTTTAGTCTTAAATTTCACAAGAAAAATAAGATCTTAAAAATTTCACCGATAAATAATTAATTAGGCGAATGTTTGACACATCATTCAATACCCATTACCCTTTATATATAATCGACTATTCCAGTATGTTGCCGATTTGATGAGAAAGCAAATTTTAGCTTACTTGCTAATGAAGTCTCCTGGAACATAAAATTAGTATACACAGACTAAATATTTTCAAAGACAGCAGGTACGTTGTTCTGAGTTTTACATGACAATGGTACAAGTAAAAATATAAAATTTTACATTCTGTACGCTTATAAATAATATATTGAAAATAAATTTTGTTATACAAGAAATAGATAATCAAGGTTTATTTATTAGCAAGACAATACAAGTTTTTGATGAAGAACAAATCAAATTTTGAGTCGTATTTGTTTTCTCACAAACCCGCTTTTGAGTTCACATCTTCTTGCCATCTAAAAGTCAATAATGCAGTGGAGATTTCTTTACATCACGCAAGTCATCAAATTTATTGTGACCTATGACCCTTGTTAACCTTTGACCTATTGACATTAAATGTCGCAACAATTTGTGTTTTGATTTAGACTCATCTAGAATTCATTTAGATTCATTGTCTTGCTTTTGCAAATTCATCCTCAACAAATGACAAAAAAATATGTTATTAATTTCATACTGCCCAAGCTAACAATTTTGAGTGTATGCAACAACATTCTGAAGCTGGTCATAAAATGCCTTTGTGACCTGTCGACTTTGCCACTGCAAGAAGCCCACTTGGTCTGTTTGCATGAGACAGAAAAATGATACACTAAATTGCGTAGACACACCAAGGCATACTGCCAGGGCTGTCGTTTGGATCACCATAAAGCCTTATGTCTCAGTTCCTAAAGGCCACCGCACACTACGCGATTTTCCGTCGCACGACTGACTGATTTGGATCTGAAATAAATCAACATGTATGAAATATAAGCCTTTTTTCATTTCGGATCCAAGTCGGTATTAAAAGTCGTGCGACGAAAAATCGCGTAGTGTGCGGTGGCCTTTACTTTCACTAATGACAGAAATGCAATTCCAGAACATAAATAGCACTCTTTCAAAGTCAAGGTCCACCCTGACATCAAGTTGGTTTTAATAAAAGCAAAACAATGAGAGAAACTTATTAATGAAAGTTTGGCGAAAATCCACCAAACAATAGCGGACTTATGAAGTTTCAAAATTTAAATTTTGTGATGTCACATACGAGCGGCTCCGCACATGTCATGTAATATCAATTCAATAAATTGCCACTTTGTATTGGTTCATGACAATTGAATGCATTTTTTTTTTCATAGAATCATGTATAAAATAATGTTTCCAATTATATATTGAATGAACAGGTAATACCATTTGGAATATTCTGAGAAAAATGGCAATTTATGGAATTTATATTACATAACAATGGGGGAGCTGCTTGCATGTGACGTCAAAATAAAAACTTTACGAATTCATAACTATCTTATTTTTGGTGGATTTTCACCAAACTTTTATGTTTCTATCATTGTTGTGCTTTCATTAAAATCAACTTGATGTTAGGGTGAACCTTGCCTTTAACTATAACCTTGCCGGAGGATTTCAACTTCTATGGATTTTATGTGTATTATTTGGTGCAGATCAGCGACTTCGGAACGCAAAGCGTTAATAGTCCCACATATTGACTGCGTCAAACTAAAAACACAAAAGTTAACATGTGGGACTAAAAGTGTTAAGTAACACAGTAGTGATCACATTAAATTTGACCAAACTCAAAAATCCATTGAAACATTGTAAGAACAATATATGGAAAAAAAATAAGTATGTCAAATAAAGATCCAAAACTTGACATGTCAAAAGAGCTCTCCAACTTTATGTTTTTCATCTACTCCTGATATACATGAATACATTGAACTCGCACAATGAAAGATTAACGGTGGGATAAGACACTGACAGAAAGGCACAAGGACAATGAAAGAACAATACAATTAATAATTAACCAGAGACTCCAACTCTCCCGTTTTCGGCGGGAGATCTCCCGCTTTGAGACCATTTTCACAAAATCTCTCGCCCTCCCACTTGAGTTTTAATTTCTCCCGCCCTAGCTGTGTTTCTCCTTTCTCCAACCCAACCACCTTTTTGAAAAGAAATTAATCTGAATCAGTAGATTTGATCCCAATTAGCGTTGTCATATGTTAAAAAATAAGCCTAAAATAGCAACAGAGAGCTTCTAAAACACTAACAATGGCCTCCGGCCGCAAGGAATTTCGTGCTTTGCGCTGGTGATGTGAGTTACGCGCACATTAAGTCAGAGTCTCCCGTTTGCTAGGGGGTCTCGATGGGAGAATCTCCCGCTAAAGAGGTGTTTGGGGTTGGAGTCTCTGATTTAACATGTTCATATATATTCCAATAAGTTACACTCTGCCTCATTGAAGCACACAAGATCATTATCAGAATCAATTAAAACATGTATCTTATACTACATCATCAATCAATGTGAGCTTTGGAATATAATTATAGACACACACAAATATCTAAGCTACAGAAGTCGTCACAGAAATATCAAATTCAATCCCTAATCAACACTTTCTCAAGTATAATAAATATAATATAGTGCTTCAACTACAATAACCACACAATTCATTTCAATTTAATCAAATTTTTGTCTAATTTTCAGTGTAGTTTGACTGCAGGTTTTTCATAAAAACTCTTAAATCAAAGCACAGTTTGTTCAATTCTTCATTTGGTGGAAGCATTCGTCATAACAATCTGAGTATATTTACACATATACAAAACAAAATAATATATCTGAGTATATATAGTTATGGAGTTTATAATAATATAAAAACATAAAATGTTGTAGTATTCTGTATACTCTTTACATTCCACACACTGTAATGTATCTAAACACAACAACACAAGTAACTACCCCTTTTTCAAAATACAGTAACTTTTTAGAGAAATGGTTTTGAGCAAAATAATTTGGCAGGGGTGTTTCTGCACTAATTGGCTGACTTCTGTGGGAAAATGTGATTTATCCGTCAATGCATGCATGGCTGAGCACATATTAAAGGCAAAAAGTCACTTTTCAAAAGTCACAAGGGTCATTTTGGAGGATTTGTGATACAGGATTTTTCTGGTGAATGATTTAGCGCTTATTATGCTATTTATCGTTTGACCCCCTTACAACTCTTTTGGCACTTTTTACATTTTTTGCGCTTCAGTGAGCTCAATTTAAAAATTGCAATCCTTCCTCAGATTTTCAAATTGTAAAATCCATTAAGTTTATTGAAAAAATTGAAATCCTTTATTTTTCAGCAACATGTATCTTAACGTGTTGTATGAACATAAGATGTTGTAACCATGGCATGGTTGAGTGAGCACACTCTTTAAATAAAGCAAAAATACCATTGTTCACCCTTATTTTGGCATAAGAGATGACTCCTGTGACTTTTGAAAAGTGGCCTTTTTGCCTTCATTGCATGCTCACTCATGCGTGGCTTGACGGATCAATCACATTTTCACACAGAGGTTAGTCAATGAGTTAAAAAATACTCCTGCCAAATTATTTGAAAAAA